>JAVIWB010001976.1:0-278671 GCA_031893035.1 Dermolepida albohirtum | reverse complement strand
CATTTGTATGTTTCATTTTCCAGTAGAACCTGTACATTTCTCTAATTTTTCCAGTTAAATACAAGTTTTATTTACTAAAAATATTAATTGATTATTACATAGTTGCTCGTAAATATTATATACGAATTAGGCAATCTCTAATCTAAACACACCTAATTCGTTTTTCTTCTTTTTAAATATTTTTATATCCACTTTAGAACTAACGACTTTCTATTTTTTTTTACATAATCATATGTCACTCTCCTAAACAAAATATTCAGTGAAAGCCCAACCGAAATACTCACTTCCCATAGTATGGCCTTAATGTTAAGATCAGCCGTGACCCTCTTTCCATGAAACACAAACGAATAGTAACAGTAATCAATTATTAATTACCAAACATAAATTCAGATTAAAGTCCGAGAGTTCACTATATATAGTATTGAGTCGGTATAGATTTTACGATTTCGGTTCACTCCGTGAAATTAGTTTATAATGAACAATTTCCTGGCAGGTGTATTGCGTTGCATTGAATTAAGTATTGTCAGAGGAAATGTCTCAAGTAATTGTGATTTCAATCATTTGTCCCAAAAATAAATTAAAATTTCTATTTCGTTTAATCTAAGATCTTAAAATTTATATACTCTTATTAACTTATTAACTACACTGCAATGGAAAGTAAACGTACGTTGATCAATAAGGTTGATATATAACCCCTTTCCACATTAACTTTTGTAAATTCTGTATACGCATTTCGACAACCAAGTTGTCATCATCAGCAGATAATAAAGTGTCGCACCTGGTAAAACACGGCGAAAAACAACCGCACGAAAATCAAACTCCGTACGCGATCCACACCGTTCAAAACCAAGATGTATAACTAGTGTACACAGTGTACATCTTAGACATTGTCAAAATTGTATATATACTATTATGTATATTATATATCAACCTTATTGATCAAGTCAATCAACCACAGGCTCCATCAAATTCAACCAAACGTACGTTGTCTTTCATTGATTATTTTCATGAACTATTTTAAAGCACAAAGAATATCTGATCTGCAACAGGTACAGAAAAAATTTTAAATTTAAAATCGTATTTTAAAAATCGATTTAGTTAGAAGAATTAAATACGGGGTACAGTCTAAAATTATAGAGGTTCGTCACGTCCGAAAGTAACACGAAATTTTTTAACTCCGATCATGAATATTCTTATTGGAATGGAAAAACTTTCTCCTATAAGATGCGATAAAAATTTTGAAATAAATGTGGATGATTATCTTCGTTTTCACAAAAACACCATGTCCTTACAAAAAGCAGGAATTTTATTGAAATTTATCTACATGCACATCTATTTGATATTGATATTTTTTGTTCTGTAATTCTTTGGTGTTATCGCACTTTGATTATGGTGGGGTGGTGTATTCTTGCTGCTTTACGAAAAATAATATCAGGCGTATAAAAATAATGCAGAAATCATCCATTAGAGGGATAGATGTGGAATTACACAGGTCTTAAGAAGTACAGGAGTACAAGTAGTCGTGCATTAGAGGAATAGATGTGGAGTTACACAGGTCCTAAGGAGTACGGGTTGTCTTAACTAATAGTTTATTTCATATACCAGAATCATAATAGGAATTCTTGCAGCAGCAATCAACTCACTTTTCCAGCAGATAAGTTAAATATACAAACGATTCTTTTTGTATTCGATAAAGTAAATAAATATTTATCTACAGATAAAAGGGATGTATACATACTCGCCGAGTTGTGTTCCGGCAGTTCCATTTTGCAGGACAAGAAACAGATTTTAATATGGTAAGTAATGGAGTTGAAGCAAAAATACTATTATATATAGCTCGAGAGGCCTTATAGGCCAATAACTTGGAAACATACTTGTCTCCACTCCTTCTTGTCTCCTGTTAGTTTTCCCCATCAACGACAAATCTTGTTATCCTCCCCGAATCCATGTAGTTTAAGATCTACCTTCGCCCCTTTTTCTGATCATCTCTTTTGTTAAGGCTCGTCTTATAAAAAGTTTCGTATATACGCATTTTAATGCTAAGTTTATTCTTCTGCTCCATAGTTAATCTTCTTTTTCTCTTCTGTAAATTTTCCTCAGAGCTGCCCTTTGCCATATCTCCAACGACTCTTTTTCTCTTGTATTCAGTTTCAACGTTTCACATCCATATGTCACCATGAGTCTGACAGTCTGACGACTACCATATATGTTCTTTCTTTTGCTCTTCTTGATATATTTCTTAACTTCAATATTGAATTTATTATCCTTAACCATCTCTGCCCTTTCACGATTCTTTCCTGTATTTCTGTACTTACTTGTCCATTCTCTGTTCTTATTACTATTCCCAAATAATCAATTGTAATTTCAATCATTTTTCTCAAAATTAAATTAAAGTTTCTATTTCGTTTAATCTAAGATCTTATAATTTATATACTCTTATTAACTCATTAACTACACTGCAATGGAAAGTAAATGTACGCTGTCTTTCATTGATTATTTTCATCAAATATTTTAAAGCACAAAAAGTATCTGATCTGTAACGGATACAGAAAAACTTTTAAAACTAAAACCGCCTTTTAAAAATCAATTTAGTTAGAAGAATTAAATATGGGGTACAGTCTAAAATTATACAGGTTTGTTACGTTCTAAAGTAAAACGAAATTTTGTAGCTTCGAACATTAATTCTTGGAAATAAAAACTTTCTCCTACGAGATGCATTAAAAATTTTAAAATGAATGCGGATGATTATCTTTGTTTTTACAAAAGCGCCACGTCCTTAAAGAAAGCATGAATTTGATTAAAATTCACCTACATGCACATTTATTTGCTATTGGTGTTTTCTGATCTGTAATTCACATTTTGATATATGGTAAGTAATCGAGTTGAAACAAAAATACTATTACATATAGCTCGAGAGGCTTTATAGGTTAATAGCTGGGAAACATACTTGTCTCCACTTCTTTTTGTCTCTTGTTAGCTTTCCCGATCAACGACAAATCTTGTTTTACTCTCTGAATCTATGTAGTGCGAGGTCTTTCCTTGCCTCTTCTTCTGATCACCCCTTTGGTTAGGGTTAGTTTTAAAAGAGGTTTCGTATATAGGCATTTTAATTCGTGGTTAATTCTTCTGCTCCATAGTCGATCTTTACTTTTTCTTCCAAGATTTTCCTTAGAACTTTCAACGTTTCACATATATATGTCCCATGAGTCTGACGACTGCCATATATATTTTTTCCTTTGCCCTTCGTGATACATTTTTTGATTTCAATATTAGATTCATTACCCCCAACCATCTCTGCTCTTTCACTATGCTTTCCTGTATTTCTGTCGTTACTTGTTCACATTCTGTTATTATTACTATTCCCAAATAATTAAGTAAGTTTACTTTTTCAAATGTGTAATTTTTGCATAAGTTAATGTCGACATGGTTAGTGAATGAATATAAATTTGCCCAAGCCAGAAAGTTTATCAGTTGTTAGCTCAATGCAATTTATGGAACAACTTAGAGATTGTAAATTGGAAGACGGGGATGTTTTAGTATCATGTGACGTAACGTCATTATTTCTGCTATTTGCTAAGTTTTCCATTAATGAAAGTCATACCCGAAAAAAATGAAATTCAACTAATTATCTTTATCCACATCAGCTAGATACAATGGGTTTAATTAGGAAATAAATACGAGACTAAATCGAAAAGCTAATTTAAAAAAGAACATCCGTGGTATCACTTATTTGTCACTTCGATAAAAATAGCGATAAACAATGTATTTATATGCTTACACCTTCACCGAGTTAGATAATATTGAAGGACCGTTGTTAAAGGACGTGGAATTCAAGTTATATTTTAGCCTGGAAAAATGCGAAAGACAAAGTCGACTTCAATCAGAAATACAGGAAATATATATATAATACATTGTTGGGAATATGACGAAAAATACATCGGTCAAACTAACCAATCAATGAGAACCCGGTATAAAGAACATATCCTGCACATTAAATTTAGTAGGCCCTAGACATGAAGTTCAGCAAAACATGTGTTACAAAATAATCATAATGTAACCGCGTATAGTGTACATTTAATCTCCTAATATAAACAAATATGAATTAAACAGTTACGAGAGCATCTTTATTGGGAAAATAAAAACCATGTGGTAAACGCTGACCGGGGTCCGGTACCATATTCTGGTCTCTATGAGTTCCTGGAAGACGCGACCGTTAAAAAGGTCCATACGTGATTACAAGGTTGTACATTAGTACAGGTGTTCGTTTTTAAAATTAAGGAATATTGAGTTACAGATGCCTTGTTAAAGTCCGTGTGTATTTTAATTTTGGCGTGATGAGTGTGCTGAATTTTCACTGTCTGTGTTTTACCGCGAATCCAAGTACGACACTGTGATTAACTATATGCGGATGATGACAACTTATTTGACAAAGTACGTATACAGAGTAATAATAATAATATTTTCTTTTACATTATGACGTCGCAATCATGACAAAATAAATTATTATTATTATGTCAATCTGAGTTTGATAGGGAAAACTGTTTTCAAAGTCGCTATATCCAATAAAAAAAACAAAGTTTGAGAATGTACTTTAAGGAGGTAAATCGGTCACAATAACTGTGGAAGGGACGCAAACCCAGATATATATCTTTCTATCTACATTGGCCAGAGGCTCAGCTAAGAGCTGAGTGTATGACAGTTAGTCAACATACTTTGCAGAACATCGATAAATTACATGATACACAGATCGAACTAAATCATACAGATATGTAAATCCGTAAAACCGCCCACATTAACTCAAACCAAACTAAAAAAACGTCTAGTCATTATATTGTGGTATACAAATGTAACCTCCAATCTTCTATTGACCACATATTTCAATTAATCACACTTAACAATGTGAAAGTATCACCGCATAGAAATAGTAAATGAAGCATTTCTTCTGGGAAATTTATGATCTGATTATGTATGACCCTGCAGGTAACTATAAAAGTGACATCAATAATTTGACTAATATTTATGATCACCTTCAATTTTAGTACAAAGAATTTTTTAATATCATTACTTCTATTCATTTATATTTAATTTTCATTTTTAATTTAAATTTATCTGCTTTATAATTGTTTACAAAGTATTTAACAACGCGAAACATATACTACCGTCCATAAGTTTAATCGCACTAGAGATAATTTTAATTGCGCAATGATATTAAAGAGACTATTTATTTTCATAGCAAATTTATTTATAAAATACTAAATTAACATACAATTCAAGCAATTGACATTATTAATATAAGTAATATTATAATAAGTAAGTAAGCCTCAATTTTACTTTCGTCAAAGTAACCACCCCTAGCTGTGATCATGGCTTCACAAGCACGTGGCATTCGTTCAACTAGTCGGTCGAGATATTCCCCATCGATAGAGTTCCATGCATTCCGCAACTTACCTCAAAAATCTGTCTTGCTAGTAATAGGTATTTTACGCACTTCACGATACAAACAGTCCCATAACAGCTCTATCAGACTGCAGTTAGGACTTTCGGGTGGTCATGCCATTAATGTAAGGATTTCTCTTTCAGTTTGGTCGGCGAAAAACCATTCTACAATCTTTGCTGTGTGTTTGGGGTCGTTATCTTGCTGATAAACAAACCCCGGACCCATTAGATCCATCGCTGATGGAAGAGCATACTCTTGCAATATACCCAAAGAGACTTTTGTCGTTCTTTCTGTGATTTGCACCACTTTTTCCGATGTGCCCACCTCCAAAGCAACCCCAAGCCATCACATTTCCACCACCATGATTCACTGTCTTACCCACACATTCATCTAACATTCTCTCGTCGACACAACGACGAACAAAAGTACGGCGTTCATTTCCAAAAATTTCAAAGTTAAATTCATCTGTCTATAAGACCTGTTTCCACTCATCGAAAGTCCAGTTCTCGCCCAGGTCAATCTTTTTTGTTTGTGTTGTGCAGATGGACGTGATATTTTTACTGCTACACGACCTCTAAGTCCAGCTTCAGCTAAACGGCGTTTGGGTGGACAAGGACATTAATTTTAGACTCTCTTTTAGTAGTTGGCCAGTTTCTGCCATTCTCTTTATAGTTTGAGGAACTAAATACTCGGAAACGTTAATTTTTCGGGCGACTGCTCTATTAGGAAACTTTGTTTCGTGCAAAGCAATAATTTTTGCCCTTTGTTCAAGATTTGGTTGCTTTCCCCTTGCCATGTTTTAAACACAATTAAAAAAAATACGCTCAATCGATAGCACTTGCTGACACTTCGTTAACAACGTGAATACTGAGTATTCACTGTGTAATAGACATAAAATATACCCTTACAAGCGCACAAATATCAGGTAAAGACTGTCTATTACGTCCACGTAATAAACCACACACTAAACAATTCAAAGTAAAGGATAATCTCCATGACACCCTCATTATATTTCTTACCTGAATATTATTTCTTGAAATAGAAAATAAAGCGTTCATTGGTTTAAACAAAATACTTCGGTTAAATAACGTGCAAATATGTAATGATTTTAGTTTGGATAAAATTTGAATATTAACTTAAATATTTTATTTCCTTGTGCAAATAAAATTATCTGTAGTGGGATTAAACTTATGGACGGTAGTGTATATTCCCACTATAAATTTCTACATGAATACTCTATCTTTTCTTTTTGTTCGTTTTATTTCATTTTATGAAATACTTATTTAATTGAGTCGTGAATTCTTAAGAATTAATAGCAATAATAAAAGCATAGCATGGATTAGATTCGCATTGTTTTTTTTCTTTACGTAATTAAAGTACGACGAGGAATTTCTTAATTCAAGAAACGATTCAATGCTATTCTTCCATAAATTTTTGTGTATATATAATATAATAAGCTTTTTCTGATGAAATTTCTTATAAAATTTTTAAAAATTGTTGCTATGCCTCTGTTCTTGTAGTTACTTTGACTGCTATTGTTATCTGTTCTTGCAAATATGGTTCAATTACATTTTAACTAGCACGCTTTTTATATTCCACCTAACACTACTGTAGATGAATTTGTTCTTTTATGTGAAACTTTAGAAATTGTTTTCCTTGAAAAACCAATTACTTTGCTCGGTGATATTAATTTATCCATGATTGTTCGTTTTGTAATAGATGTTGTTCATTTCATTGTTTATGCACTTTTCTTAATCTTAAACAATTTACTGCATTTATTAATTGTGATAATCGACTACTTGCTCTTACTTAAAGTTTTGCTTATAATATTCTAGTGATGTTGGATAATTTGCCAGTTGTTCCAGTTGATGCTTACCAATCGCTTTTATATACGAGGGTAGCCGTTTATATTTCGGGAACTGACAACACTGCTAGTGTTGCCTGCGATCTGATGATTGCATCGTGAAGTTTGTCATTTTTGATAATATATTTACCTTGACAGTTTTATTATCCGGTCGCTATTTGTATTGTTGACAGTAACTTGAAAGTTTTATGTCAGCGAAAAAATGGATTTAACTCGCGAACATTTTCGTACGATTATTTTTCATAACTTTCGGCGTCGATTATCTCAACAAAACTGCATCGACGAGCTGAATTCTTTATATGGTGATGAAGCACCATCTAAAACTACGGCATATCGTTGGTATAGTGAATTCAAACTTAGACGGCGTTCTTTGGTCAATGAGTTTCGTGAAGGTTGTCCCACAAATGATGTTGGGTCGGAAAACATTAATGTAGTGTCTGAAATGATAATGCAAGACCGTCATGTGACATACTGTGAGATCAAGGCATCTCTAGATATTAGTAACACCAGCGTGCATAAGATTTTGCATGAACATTTAGCCGTTAAGAAGTTATGTTCACGTTGGATACCACATAAGTTGAAATGCACAAAAAATACATTGGCGGTGCTTCAAACAACATTTGTAAAGTCGTCACAGGTGACGAATCTTGGATCTATACGTATGAGCCCGATAGTAAACAGCAGTAGACTGTGTGGGTATTCCAAGATAAACCAAAACTAACAAAATTTGTTCGCGCTCGAAGCACATCAGAGCAAATGGTAGCCTGTTTTTTCGGAAAAGTCAGTCACGTTGCAATATTGCCTTTAGAGAGTTATAGAACGGCCAATTTCGAATGATACGCAACTATTTGGTTGCCAAAAGTTTTTGAAGAGATAAGGAAAACTAAACGAAAACGACAGATCATTCTCCACCATGACAATGCGAGCTCTAACAGGTCGGTTCAAACAATTGAATATTTGACTGGGCAAAACATTGAACTGATGAGCCGTCCGCTGATCTACCACCCTGTAATTGCATATTGTTCCAACACGTGAAGAATAAACTTCGTGGTCAACGGTTTTCTACGCCGGAAGAGGCAGTTGAGGCATTCAAAACTTATATTTTGGAGATACGGCCTTCACAGTGGCAGCAATGCTTTTCGGATTGGTTTAAGCGAATGCAAAGGTGTATTGATTTTCATTGAGAACATTTTGAAAAGCAATAAAACTATTTTCGATAATCAAAAATTTTTTTTGTTTGTTATTCCCGAAATATAAACGGCTACCCTCGTATAAACTATGCATAGCTTTATACAATCCCTGCGCATCAGCTTATGTTTCCATCTAATAAAAGTATTCGACATAATTTCCGTCAGGAGGATACACTTCATTTATATAATGGTATATCCATTTATCGAATGCCGATTGGTCTTTTCTATAATATTCTACTGATGTTGCGCAACAGATAAGTTTTATTGTGTTATCTGTGGTATTTTAAATAGACATGATTCGAAATATTCTTCTCTGCCAACTAGATGTAGATATCCTACATTGTTCACAATTAATATAATTTCCAATTTAAAACGAAAAGCTTATTAACGACGGAAATGGAAGTGTACACAAAATCGTTACTTTTGGAAGGGTTCGAAAGACTTACAACAATCTGTAGAGCCGACAATACTACTGCTTATTCTGTTAATCTTGAGCAAACTGAAGAATTCATCAAATATAATCCAAGAATGATTTTTCAGTATATTCATATCGAAAAGGGCACAACGCGTAAACCTAAAACTTTAATCAACCATGAAACCTGGCTTGAATCTCTTCAGTGTATAATTTTAACCATTTATTCTTTACATTGGTGTCGGTCACTGAAGAAGAAGTAAACAATAAGTTGGCCCAGTTTCCTCAAAAGAAGATTACAACTGATGATTTAATACATAGCTTCCTTTTATGTGATGCAAAATTTGTCAAACAGACAATATCATTTCAGACAAAAAAGAGATTTTGTTAGAGGATTTTATGACTAGAAGTACAACAGTGAATTCTCGTACCCATTGTGTGGTCTTTAGAAAACTGGTACCATTCAAAGCAAGCGACGTAGCCACTGTTTTCCGATGTGATGTTGCTTCATGACAATCCAAGGTCATATACTTCTGCGCAAACACAAGATTTAATCAGGTCTTTTAGATAGGAACAACTGGATCATCCACCTTACAGTCTAGACCTTGCACTCCGATATTTTCATCTGTTTCGGTATATAGAGGAGTTGAACAACGACGAACAAGTGAAAACTGTGGTCATGGATTAAGCTTCTCCACAGGTGACAGATTGTTTTGACGGAATTCAAAACCTTCTTGAACGGTATAACAAATATTTGGAAAAAAATGAAAAGAATGTAGAGAAGTAAATGGAAGTATGTATTTATACTTCTACATAAACACAAGGTCTAATCAGGTTTTTTAGATTGGAACAACTGGATCATCAGCTCTATATTCCAGACCTTACAACTAGTGATTTTCACCTGTTTCGGTATATAAAGGAGTTCCTTGATGGTCAACAGTTCAACGACGACGAACAAGTGAAAATTACGGTCATTGATTAGGCTTCCTCCTTGACGGAATTCAAAAACTTCTTAAACGGTATAACAAATATTTTAAAAAAAAAATAAAAGAATGTAGAGAAGTAAATGGAAGTATGCAGAATATGGAAACACGCATATTTTAATGATTTTTATAGTATTTTTCATCATATTACAAAAACGAACCTTTTTTAAAAATAACCCTCGTATTATATCTGCTTCTGGGTTTCCGGGCTGGAACCGCGTCACTTGTATATCTGCCGACGTTTCGTACCCATTTGTATGGGACATTTTCTGAACTACTGCACTGAAACAGTAGTTGAAACAGTTTCAGTGCAGTAGTTCAGCCCTGAAGATGTCCCATACAAATGGGTACGAAACGTCGGCAGATATAATAGTGACGCCGTTCCAGCCCGGAAACCCAGAAGCAGATAGCATAGACCATGACCGGGGAAGTCTACGTACCAAATTAACCCTCGTATTAATTGGTAGTATCGATCAGAATAGTAAAATGCAGGTGAAATTTGAATCATACCCGTGATGTCCTTATGTTTATTTCATATTTAGGCATAATTCTTCTAACACCACTGACCCATTGTATAACCTGAAATGCAAGGAAATTATTATGTATTCTCAGCAAACTCCTGCGTCTATTCCTTATACTGTCTTTGAGTTCAAGTTCACCTCTCTTTCGAAGAACAGAAAATAATGAAAAATAACTATTTTTGAAATACAAGAAGATTAAATTAGTAGCTGAATCGAAACTAATGCATAGATACTTAACCCGTAAAAATGTATCGGTAGGAGGTAAAAAACTTTACTAAAAAAATTAATAATTCATCCCACATAATAAAGTTTATTTTAATTATTAAATGCATTATTTCTTGTTTTAGTAATTTAAAGTTTCCCATATAAAAATCCTTTCACCGCTCTAATATGTTTTGCTTTATTTCAGCGTGAGTTTACTGTTAATATTGGTTTTAATTCATATAGAATTTCAAATAAAAGTTAGAGCTTTATTATGTTTTTATCATTCTTTTAAAATGAAATTCTGTTCAGTACTTTGCTGAACGAGTAGTATTATTTTTCTCACAGCATATCTCACACTAGTGTAATTTATAATTCACTATAACATCATAAGCATTATTGCTTCACTGAGAAGGATACATTCATACCCTCTCATGCTACTCCCAACAACTTGTAGTTTAAGATTTCACGCTTTAGCAAAGAGATAGGTGCACGAAATTACATTTTCATTAATTGGCAGGGTTTGTTCAAGACGAATTCATATCTGTAAGCCGCATAATATAATATTTTGCGTCTGGTGCAGAAATAATGAGCTTCTATATAAGGAAGACATTAAAGACGGGTACCTTAAAAGGTTTGGATGCGTTCCTCAATAGCAGACATATTTCACGTTCGATTCGGTTTTATTAAATGCCATGTAAAATTATCTGTACCATACGCACAGATGGTATATATTAAGATTGCTTTGCATTTTTTTGTTAAAGACGGAGTACCGCTGGGTAAAGTTATACTATATAATTTAAATACCTAGAGCTAATTAGATTAAAAACAAAACGAACTCTCTAAAAATGTATTAATAAATGCATGTAGTTGTTATACATAGAATTTCCTACATAAATATACAGTACTGTGCAAAAGAAAGAACCACCTTCTTGAATTTTACTATTATAAAAGGATAATAATCTTAAAAGTTGAAATTTTTTTCAATGTATAAAAACTAACACACATTGATATTTAAACATAAACAACTTAAATTTTCAATATTTGTATGACCACCTTTATTTTTCATGGTATCCTGCATTCTTCTTGGTAAGCTTTCCATTAATGAATTAATGAAATTTTCAGGAATATTATACCAGTCTTCCTGTAGTATGCTCCACAGTTTTGTTCTTTGGCCACCTTTCACACTTTTTTTCTGCCAAGATAATCCCACACATGCTAAATAATGATTAAGTCAGGACAATGAGGTGGCCATATCATAGTCTGTAATACCCCATTTGCTTCCTGCTGTGCTAAATAAGTTTTCACAAGTTTTGAGGTATGCTTGGCATCATTATCTTGTTATAGAATGAAATTATTATCAATAAGTCGCTACCGCGATGGTATGGCATGTCCTTCTAATAGTGTTCTGTATTTCTCACCAGTTAATTTATCATGTATTTTTACAATTTCACCCACACCTGCTGCCGAAATACAACCCCAAACTTGGCTACTGCCTCCTCCAAGCTTTACGATAGTGTGTAAAGATGGTTCCAATAATGATTCACCAGGGCGTCGTCTAACGTACTGATGTCTGTTCGTTCCAAATAATTGATATTTAGATTCGTCAGTCCATAGTACATGTCGCCACTCATTATATCCCCAGGTTTCGTAGTCTCTGGCATATTTTAATCGTTTTCGTGTATTACCTCGTCGCAGTAAGGGTTTTCTCACGGCCACGCTTCAAGCCTAATCTGAGCAAGTATCGCCTTACCGTTGAAGGATGTACCGAAGTACTAGAAGTTCGCGCAAGATCTTCGGCTAGTTCTACGCTAACTTTCTTACGATTTCTTAAGGAACTAACTTTTAAAAACTGTGCATCAGTTTTACTAATCTTTTTTGGGCGTCCACTCTTTGGTCTAACACTTACACTGCCGGCTTCAATCATTTTTTTATTGTTTGTTCTGTTGCGATAGACCAAAGAGTGGACGTCTCAAAAAACTTAGTAAAGCTGATGCACAGTTTTTAAAATTTGGTTCCTTAAGGAATCGTAAGAAAGTTAGCGTAGAACTAGCTCAAGATCTTGCACGAACATCTAGTACTTAGGTACATGCTTCAACAGTAAGGCGATACTTGCTCAGATCAAGCTTGAGGGGATGCGTGGCCGTGAGAAAACTCTTACTGCAACGAGGTAATAGAGAGAAACGATTAAAATATGCCAGAGGCCACGAAACCTGGGGATATAATGAGTGGCGACATGTACTATGGACTGACGAATCTAAATATCAATTATTTGGAACGAACAGACGTCAGTATGTTAGACGACGCCCTGGTGAATCGTTATTGGAACCATGTTTACACACTACCATAAAGCATGGAGGAGGCAATATCTAAGTTTGGGGTTGTATTTCGGCAGACGGTGTGGGTGAAATTGTAAAAATAGATGGTAAATTAACTGGTGAGAAATACAGAACATTTTTAGAAGGACATGCCATTCCATCAGGGCAGCGACTTATTGGCAATAATTTCATTCTACAACAAGATAATGATTCCAAGAATACCTCAAAACTTGTAAAAACTTATTTAACACAGCAAAAAACAAATGGGGTATTATAGACTACGATATGGCCACCTCAAAGTCCTGACTTAAATATTATTGAACATGCGTGGGATTATCTTGACAGAAAAAAGTGTACTACAGGAAGACTGATACTATATTCCTGAAAATTTCATTAATTCATTAATGGAAAGCCTTCCAAGTCTACCAAGAAGAATGCAGGATACCATAAAAAAGGAAGGTGGTCATACAAAATATTGAAAATTAAAATTGTTTATGTTTAAATACCGATATGTGTTTGTTTTTAGACATTAAAAAAATTCAACTTGTGTAAGATTATTATTTATCCTTTTATAATAGTTTCTTGTAAAATTCAAGAAGGTGCTCCTTTCTTTTGCACAGTACTGTACATATTACAATATTGCAATAGCATAGCTATTTAATGGTATAATACGTTTAGAAATGTTTTGTAACATTGTTCTTGACCTATTTCCATGTACTGATCTTAGAATTTAGAAGGTTGTATTATTGGTTAACTGATGATGACAAAATGACTATAACTATGACTATACTATATGGTCAACTGAGCAGAGCGGTCGGTATTGTAAATATTCGATACGTATTTATTATGAAGCTAGTGTTGAGACAAGATGACGGGTCTATTCATAACAAGTCGGACTGTGGTCCCCCACTATTGTATTACGAAATACCGGGTTGATAAGCAGTGTTTTCTAAATTGATTTACTCCACTTACTATACCGTGCTTTCATATTGAAATGCTACAAACACCGTATCGTATTATATTCGGGTCTAGATACCGAATGCCGATCGGATGTAAAGTGGTGGGGCGCGAGCCAGTCGAATCACAACAACGACTGACTACAGATTACAGATTAAGTAGTTGTTCGTTGTACTTGGCGGCTAGTACGATCAGTAGTCAGTTATAGTCGTGATTCAAATGACTCGCGCCCCACCACTTTACATTCTGATCGATATTCGGCAACTAGACCCGAATGTAATGTGGTACAGTTTTCGTAGCGAGGTAAAATGAATGCACGGTATGTGAATCGACGTGTTGTACTTCAATAAATGTTGACTTAGATCTTTTTACCTATTCTATATTTTAGCCAGCATTAAATTAATAGAAGAACTTATGGGCATTGCTAGAATACATAGGCCGCATGACGAAATTCATGTGAAAGAGTAAGAAAACATTTATTCAGCCATAATCCAGTGTTTATTTTCGTAATTTTTCAGTAACCTTAATTTTATGGTTAGGGACTGTCTAAATATTACAATACACAGTACTTCCTGCCCTACCATTTCGCTGCCGGTTATCTATGATACGTGGCTAAGTTCTTGTGTGTCTCAATGTTTATCATCCCAGTAGGCACTGACTTGTGAAATATTTATCCTCGTTATTGTCGTAGAACCCCTACACAACTTGACATGTAGAACAAAAACTCCTGAATTACGAAGGGGCTGTGAATTAAGATTCCAAGGTGACAAAAGCGAAGTCGAAAATTTTCGTTTTTAATATACAAAATCAACTTGTAATGGTACGGCTTTTTCGTAACATTCATAGAACATGTTATTTCGAATAGAGCAAATTTGCATAAAAAACTATTTAGTAGAAATTCCGTAAATTAACATTTATAGCCTAGAAACACGTAGATTTGAACACAAACAATAATATAAAAATAAATAACCAGTTAAACCGGAATTAAAAGGTCAGCATTTTACATAGAACGGACGTTTCGTGATGTGTTATGTGTACATTTGTCCTTGTTACGGGCAAAATAAAATAATCAACGTGGGCGACGTTCAGATGTAATCTTCTGTGTATGTACAAAGGGTATTCTAGGCACGCAGGAGTCTAATTTGATTTTTGCAATATTAACATCACGCAGTGCGCAAATTCTTTTCCTTTTACCCAATTTTCGAATTTAGAGTAGATAAAATCAAATTGGAGCCATTAAAATTCAGTTTTGCATTTAAAAATTAGTTTCAGTTAATATTGAAATTTAATTATTCCATATATATAACACCCTTATAGTATAGCAGCATATACCAGACGAATTCGAGAAGGAACTACTTTGTAATTGCTTGAAATATCAGAAAAAAATTAATTTGAAAATTTAAAACTTTGTACATTCTTTTTCTCATTTATTAGATATGTAAGTGGAGCAGGCATTAATTGTTGTAGCTATTATTAGAGGTGGCTAATTCTAGAAGCTTTCAACTGGACATATATTACTTAATTTTATTCTTTATAAACGCTGTTTCAAATTTCGCGGTTTGTTCTAAGAATAAATACACATAATTTGCATTCACTTTCAAAAACTTTTTGCTAGTAATGGAAGTATCAGTTATGACATTTATATGCGAAAAATATCTGCCAAATGGCCTCCTCTTGCAGCTCCACAGACGTCCACTCTTTCATTAGAATTTTAACATTTTGATATAATTGAGGCTCTATCTCACCAACGACACCAACAATTTCATCTTTCAAAGCAGGAATTAATTGTGGATTGTTCTGTTCTTCTGACTTTTCACATAACCCCAAAGAAAATAGTCTAGCGGTGTCAAATCACATGATTTTGGTGGCCAATGAACATCACCGTTTCTTGAGATTACACGTCCCGAAAATATTTCTCTCAATAAATCAATTGATTCGTATGCAAAGTGAGGTGTAGCGCCATCCTGTTGAAATCACATATCCTCTAGATCAATATTCATTAATTCAGGGTACAAAAAGTCAGTTATTATCCGACGATATCGATGACCATTAACGGTTACAGCTTCACCAGCAGCATTTTCAAAGAAGTAAGGTACAATTACACCACCTGACCATAATGCACACCAAACAGTGTTTAGGATGCATAGGTTTCTCATCAATAATTCGTGGATTTTCCTCACCCCAGGTAGGGCAACTTTGTTTATTAACATAGCCACCAAGTTCAAAATATGCCTCATCGGAAAACATTATTTTTTGAGAAAAATCAGCTGGTTGTTTATTGATGAAATTGACAAATGAACAACGTTTTATCTAATGGCTTCAGTGCCTGTGTTATTTGAACCTTATATGTCTTCAGAGCTAAATCTTTGTGTAAAATACGCCATTTTGTTGATCCACTAAGTCCAAGTTTTTGTGAACGTCGTCTAATGGACATTTCAGGATCTTCAGCAACACTTTCACGAACCAAACCAATATTTTCTTGTGAACGACAACTACGACTGTATTTTTCACTTTTTTGATCTTCCACGGAACCGGTCTATTGAAAATTTTTAATAATTCGACCAATAGTGCTTTCGGATAGACGATTATGTAAACCATAAAATTCACGTAATTTTCTAAAAACTCTTTTCACAGAACGCTGATTTTCATAAAATAGTTCAACAATTTGAACGCGTTGTTGTACCGTGTACGAAGCCATTTTTATAGATCATACATCAAACTTTTTAAATGGCCACATACCCAGACAAATTCAGTGCGCTATCTGTATTTTACTTATTTTTAAAAAAAAACCGCGCAAGTTGAAACAACCTTTATAATAGGTGGTATGTGTACACCTTGGAAGCTGAGTGATTTTCGACATCGATTAGAACCAAAACCGTGACAACGCTGTGCATTATCTGCTATTATTAACCCAAAGACTGCCTGCGCGTATTCGGTTTGCAACAGCCTAAATTGTGCTAGAACAAAAAGAGGACTTCTACCTTTGAGCTTACTCACCATGCTAACATGCTCCACTTTTCACAGTGTTCAATTGTTTCAATATTTCGATATATAGTTTTCGTATTCTCTTTTAAAGCTTAGAGACTTTAGACAAGACGACTGCTTGGGTAGCTTTTATTCACTTCTTGTTCCTTTCCATTATTCTCCAAGTCCCAGATCCATATATTAAATTACATTATATCTTTGTATTGTAGATGTCGAATTTTCGTCTCTGAATTGTGTATTTGCTTGCTCCATAATATGCCATTCAAGTAGCCTATTACGTTCCTAGCATCTGTTATTCTTGTTCCTATTTCTTTTTCATATATACCACTAGTATCGAATGTGATGCCTAAATATTTATACCGTCCATATCTAGATTAGTCGGTGTAACTCCCATACGAAGACAGTTGGCCATTTCTGGGTTTATATCCAATCCCCATGTATTTGTTTGTCTTTAAACTTACCATTCCAGAACTTCTTTATCTAATGCGATTATTGCCTGATCGTCTGTAAATTAAAACGTATTCCCATCCCAATGCATTTTTATTTCCATTGCATTAGCGCACGTTTGATATATATCTTAAATAAAGTGGATGATTCAGAGCAGACTTGGCACAACCCTTTGCTGTATAAAATTGTCCCAACAGTTTGTGTCTTATTTTCATTCTAGACATTGATTGATTGTATAGGTTTTTCAATGCTTTTATCAGCATTTCGTTAACGTTTTTACTCTGTATTGACTCATAGACCTTGGTGGAGATATCTATAAATAGCATATGTGTTTAAAGATTCACAGAGATAACCTTTTCTATTATCTGTTTTATGCAAAGCGCGTCATCTGTATATGATCTGCCGGCCTTAAACTCAAATTACTATTCTTCTCCACTAAATTCCTCCTCCATGAAGATTCTTATTATCCTTCCGTATTGTACAGATTATGCAGTATTACATACCAAGCTAATATAATCTAGACAATAAATTTTATAAAAATCTTCGATATAGACAAAAATTGGTAGGCATCCAATAAACTGTCTCCCACTGATAAGAATAGCAATTCCACTAATACATGAAGGCAACGAATACCACGATAAATAACATAAAACAAGTCTAAACCATGTGCTAAACATTTTGTTGGAAGGAAAATTATAACAAACACGGACAAGAGATATTCTTGATAATAGCCTAAGTATAGGCGCCCTGGATTATAAACCGAACATATTTCAAGAACTTAAACTTCAAACCAGAATGATATGTGCTAGTTATGATCTCGCAAAGTTAAATAATTTGAAAGTAGTAATACATTTTTGGGATTCAAAAAGAAAATCTTAAGTATCTGTTGACTTTTGAGGAGTCTTTTCCACGTTAAAAATTAAACGCTGTTAGAATCACCAACATTTTACACATTGATCTGAGCAAAATTTGAACCTTCCACATCTCTCCTCTTAAGATGTATACCCTATTGTTAGTACCGCAGAATTTAAGGATATTAACATATTTATCTACTCTACTACAAGTTCAAATTTACGAATTTTCATTGACGCAGTATATAGTTAGTCAAGCGAAACTATTAAACCGACGTATTATTTTAATCACTATGGTTGATATATAACCACTTTCCACATTAACTTTTGTAATTCTGTATACCTATTTCGACAACTAACTTGTCATCATCACAGACAATTGCAAAGTGTCGCACCTGGTAAAACACGGCGAAAAACACCTGTACGAAAAAGCAAACTCCGTAAGCGATCTGCACCGCTAAGAACCAAGATGTATACTGAGTGTACATCTTTTAAGAACCAAGATGTACACTGAGTGTACATCTTGTTAAGAACCAAAATGTACACTGAGTGTACATTTTGTTAAGAACCAAGATGTACACTGAGTGTACATCTTGGTTCTTAGCGGTGCAGATTTTGTTTTTAGTACAGGTGTTTTTCGCCGTGTTTTACAAAAGTTAATGTGGAAAGGGGTTATATATCAACTTTAGTGATTAAGTTAATCAACCACAGGCTCCATCAAATTCAACGACGTATTATTTTCAGTTAACTACCTTCGAAAGATAATTAAATCGTTTATCTGTATTGTAAGAGAAGAGTCATAACAATACATTAAAAAAAAACTCTTAACAATTACAATATTTTTGGATAACAATGTGAACAGTTGGAATAAAAACTCCATGACTTAACAAATACGGCTGAATTAAAAATTATGTGAATGTGTACAATTGTTTACGTGACTTGTTTTTAATAACTAGGTGTAACCACAACCAATTGGAACTACTCTGCGTGTTAAGACAGATGAATCATCTTACAAAGAGTATTTGAAATATCTTAATAATAATACAGATTGTAATAAGACGACTACTGCTACAACACCTGGGCAATATGTAACCTTGAGCTCCAAGTTGGAATGGGAAACAGATTAATCCAAATATTTATGTATTAAATATGGAGATATGTTTGGATATAACGCACAAATATATGCAAATTCACAAAATTTTATTACGTAAAATACCGAATTACACACACGTTTTATAATATTTAATATAAGACGCAGTATTTTTTTAATTATTCAAGAAATATTATTTTTCTTCTCCTAGTGAATTTTATTTTATGTATTGTTTTTTCTCTTATATTCTTTTATATGCTATCAGTTACAAATTTATGTAATTAAATTATTTAACAGAATTTATAAACTATTTAAAAGGTAAACTTGAAATGATTATATAAGAATTTATAATTTTTTTTAACTTAAGCGATTGGAAGTAGTAAACAAGGAATCGAACCAAATCATGAATATATAATCGAAAAAAGAGAACCGAAACATGTTCCAAGGCATGATAAAATAACAATTGAAACGCTGAAAGCTGCGTGTTCTGTCTTATCAGGTTGTTACAAATGTAATGTCCGTTTTTTCCTTCAGTCTGAACTGAATTGCACCTGAGCGAAGACGTGTATGTTTTTGGTGAAAATTATTATTGTATTTGTAGAAAAGGGTATTTATTTTGATGCGTGTACCTGTTCCATTTCTTGGAAAGATTAATACACCTGTCCTTGTCTCGCCTATGGAAATGCTGTCGGCAAGAGATATTCGGGCAATTTACCTCTTTCAATTTAAAAATGGATTAAAGGCAGCTGCAGCAACGCGAGAAATTAATCAGACGTTCGGTGAAACCACGTGTAATGAACGCACATTACGGCGATGGTTTAAAAAATTCAGCGAGGGAAATTTTGATTTGGAAAATGAGCCTCACGGATATGCGCGTAGCACTGTTAATGACGACGCTGCGTGTAGAAGTTGAAAGTAATCCGTCCACAACAGTGCGTAGCCTTGCAGAAACATTTCAAGTGTCCATTGCGACCATTAGTCGTCACCTTTCTTCGATTGGCAAAGTGAAGAAACTCAATCAATGGGTGCCTCATCAATTAACGGAAGCCAATAAGCTCTGTCGATTAGAGGTGGCTACCTCTTTGGCTAATCGACAGAAAGTTGAACCGTTTCTTCATCGAGTGGTAACGTGTGACGAAAAGTGGATACTTTATGATAATCGGAGACGGTCAGAACAATGGTTATATCGAGGTGAAGCACCAAGGCAGCATGCACGAGCATCACTTCACCCGCGAAAGATATGGTGACAGTATGGTGGACCAGTAAGGGTATTATTCACTATTAATTTTTCCAACCTGGTGAAACCATCACGGCAGCGTCCTATTGTGCCGAACTCGAAACTATGCATGGAAAACTAAGCCGCTTACAGCTCTCAGTAGTCAATAGACATGGACCCATACTTCTTCATGATAATGCAAGACCTCATGTTGCACGACAGACAATTCAAAAACTTTCGGAATTTGGTTACGAAATTCACCCTCACACTGATTTTCATTTTTTCCGAAATTTAGACAATCACTTAAAAAATAGGGACTTCCTTGACCAGGAGTCTATAATAGCAGTGTTCGAGCAACATGTGAGCCGTCAAAACCTAGATTTCTTTTCAAAGGGATTTTTTCAGCTTCCAGGCCATTGGCAACAAACTATTGATGTAAATGGAGACTATTTTGCAGAATAAATATTTATATTTTTTTAAATTTAGACTTTTTTTTATTCCTTACAAACTCGGACATTTCATATGTAACAACCTGATATTTTAATTCTAGACATCTATCAATTGTATAGGTTTTTTAATGATTTTACTCTGTTTTACTCTGTATTGAATCACAGGCCTGTGGCATGATAAAATAACAATTGAAACGCTTAGTTCTATAAATAGAATATTTAAGAAAATTTGTAAATTATTTAAAATAGAATATTTAAGAAAATTTGTAAATTATTTAAAACGCAAACCTGAAACTATTATATAAAAATTAATGTTTTTTTTAACTCAAGTAATTGGAAGTGGTACAAAAGGAATCGAAGTTAATTATGAACATATAATCGAAAAAGCAAAACCAAAACATGTTTCAAGGCATGATAAAATAACAATTGAAACGCTAAAAGCTGCGTGCTCTGTCTTATTTTGATTCTAGACATCGATTAATTGTATAGATTTTTTAACGCTTTTATCAGCATTTCGATGTTTTTACTCTATATTGAATCATAGGCCTTGGTGGTTAGGCCCATAAATAGAATATTTAACAAAATTTGTAAATTATTTAAAACGTAAACCTGAAGCAATTATATAAAAATTTATGGTTTTTTTAACTCAAGTGATTGGAAGTGGTAAAAAAGTAAATTATGAACGTATAATCGAAAAAGGGGAGCCGAAACATGTTCCAAGGCATGATAAAATAACAATTGAAGCGCTGAAAGCTGCGTGGTAATAGTCAATTAATATTAAATTAACAATTAAGATGAAGCATCGAAACGAGTATCTATAATACGAAAAACACAAGCAAAGATTACAGAACAAGAATAGTAACATCGTACTATATGAACGTAATAAGAATCATTCAAATGCTGATAGCATCCTGTTTACTGCGCGTTTCGAGGAGCTCACTTCTCTTCAGGTAAACTCTTTGGTCATAGCGTATATTTTTCTGTATTGAAAATGTATGAAAGGTAGTGACATTTTACTATTATGACTGATATAAATATTCACACCTTGACTTCACCACATGAGCTTCAATGTGCCAGATGTGAGATTGAGACGTCGCCTTTGATATCACAGCTGCATTTCTTCATACCCAGATTGGCTTCAAGAACTACTTCTACGTTTAGTCCACCGATTCTTTAGATTTACAAAACACGAAGGGACTGCAGTTTAACGTTTTCTGGATGAGTGAAGCTTTTATGAAATCAGTACATATATATTTAATTTTATATGGACAGTAGGTATCACAGCAAAGTTTACGATGTACACAAAAATATATCTGCCGAATTCATGTACGATGTTCTTTATAATAACGGTATATAAACAAAACTGACAGTCAGAGCATCTCTCATGCATAACATACAAAACATATTGTTTACAAACGAAATTCTCAAGATTTGTATTTAATTAGATATGGCAATACAAGTAATATACGAATAATTCCTTTATCTGATTTTACTTAATACTTATATGTGCATATATTTTCCATAGCAATTATATTCATTAATAATTAAACGTAATTTCAAATTAATTTAAAGATAACTATTCTGATAATATGATTTTATGAATAACGTATTTATAAATATATATTTTCGTGTAATATATATAATTATTTAATTATTTAAATTTTGTTGTTGCTGTTGTTGATTGATTTCTTCCAAGCACGACACGTAACATTGTCCTTGGAAAAATCAAACAATTTAAAGACGGGTAAAGCTTTTCATTTTTCACTCTTCCTACATACGAGGATGGTCTCATAAGTAACCGGTCTGACCTAGAGATGGCGGCAGTTGTTTGAAAAATATCACTATAAGAAAGTACACAATCTATAAAGCATCTGTTTCAAGTTTGAAGAAGCCACGTTGTTTAGTATTTGTTTGGCAACCGTCAATAGTGAACGTTTTCAGTAAATTTGTACTTTTACACAGTACTTTTATTTGAATGGCCTCAGCCCAACCGATATAAAAGCTGAACTGGATTCTACTTTGGGTGAATCTGTTCCTTCGTTCACAACAGCGAAATATTGGATAGCAGAGTTTAAACGAGGTCGTATGAACAGCCAAGATGAGCATCGCAGTGGTCGACCAAATGATGTGACGTCTCCAGAAATGGCGACGAAAATCCACAAAGCGCCACTAGATGATCGTCGACTTGAAGTGCCTGAGCTAGCAAACATAGTAGGCATTTCAAAAAGTGCGGCACATCGCATATTATCTGAAAATTTGAACATGAGAAAGCTGTGTGCAAGACAGGTGCCGAGTTTGGTCACACTTGAGCAGAAACAGTGTCGTGAAGATGTTTCAATTGAGTGTATAACGAAGTTTCACAGTAAAAAAGCAGAGTTTTTGCTCCGCTTCATAACCATGGATGAAACATGGGTCCAGTACTTCACACCCGAGACAAAGAACAAGCAAAACAATGGACTCAAAAGGGAGAACCCACTCCAAAGATGGCGAAGACCGTTTCATCTGTAGACAAGGCCATAGCATAGGTTTTTTGGGATGTGTGTGGAATGATTTTCATTGACTATCAAGGGCGAGTGTTATGCAAATTTATTGCAACATTTGAGGAAAGAAATCAAGCAAGATCGGCCGCATTTGTCTAAGAAGAAACTGTTGTTTCATCAAGACAATGCACCAGCTCACAATTCTGTTATTGCAATGACCAAAATTAATGAACTAAAGTTTGAATTGCTACCTCATGAACCCTATTCGCCAGATTTAGAACTCTCGGGTTATTTCCTGTTTCCAAACTTGAAAAAATGGTTCAGTGGCCAAAGATTTTCCAACAATGAAGAAGTGATGTCGGTAGTTAATGGCTATTTTGAGGAGCAAGACAGTTCTTATTATAAAAAGGGTAACTTATTGAACATCGCTGGGAAAAGTGTATAGAGCTGAAAGGAGATTATGTTGAAAAATAAATATATTTCTTTCCAAAATTTTTGTGTTTCTTTGTTGGGTCTGGTACTTCTGGAACCACCCTCACATATCTAATTGGATGTTACGTACAGAAAAATAATTCTAAGCAACGTTTCATCAAACATGTCGCCTTTTACATACATCTTAAATAACATTTCTTCAATATCGATATATAGTTTACCACTAAATGTTTGATGCCACCGTTAACACGAACCTTAAAATTCAAATTTTTTACTGCATTTTTTAATACATCAAATATATTAGCTATTAATTTATATTAATGCATTCAATCCATGAAAATGCATACATTCAACTATCGTTCTTTATCACCTATTTGCAAGGCACTGATCAAGTTTACCAAACATTTAAAAAATCTTACAACAAAAGATTACTTCAAGAACAAATACTACTAAATTAAATAGAAAAGGATTTCGAATAAATGATTCTTTCTTATTTTAACATATTTATGTCTTGAATAAAATACGAGAGAGATGCAGTAGTATTGAAGTTTTGTGTTATCAGGTCGATAATGCAAACAAACTCGTAATACATACTACGTACATCAATGTTCGTCTTTTTTTCAATGAAACGTACAAAAGCTCTACAAGAAGCGTTACGGCTCGATCTAAAGGTATAGACCATAACTTGAGATTTAGTTTCTAAACCTCGTTATGGTAAAATATGTTATATTTTCCATATTGCTTTCTAGGTTTGGCTGTCTAATAATGATTGGTTTTTAATTTAATAATAGTTATAATAATAGTTACCCTTTGAATTCTTATACGCATATAAACAGTGTGTTGTATCACCCTGTAATAGGAATATTCCCGTTAGGTGAATAAAACTATATTATTTTTATTAAGAAAACTTTTTGAATTTTAGGTACTAGAAAATGATAATTTCTTAAGATATTTTTCGAAATGAAATTAAAGAAAATTATTCAAATAAGTTGTTATGCAATTAAGATATAGACTTCTTGAATTCAGAGAATATTTCTTCTACAGCGTGTTTCAAAAAGCATATACGTATTACAAAATATCATTTTGTCCAAACTATCGATCGCTGCGCCTCGGCCCGGCTATTGGAGAAACGAATACATAGTCTAGTTTATTTAATAGCCGCTAGATGTCAGTTGTCTTCTGTTTTTCTTGGTAACCGTCATATGTTTAAAATGGCTACTCCGCAGCAGAAATCATTCTCGAGTTTACGAAATGCAATTTCGTGATTACAGTGCAAAGATGTTTGGTCATCAGGGAGCTGGTGACTTAGTATGTCTCAGCTGGGCTCCACGGTTACCGGATTTGACACCCTGTGACTTCCTCCTGCGGGGTTTCGTTAAAGAGAACGTTTATGTACCACCACTCCCACAGAATCTGGAAGAGTTGAAGAACCGGATCCGTACAGCCATAACATCAGTGACGCAGGACATGCTTTCCAGAGTATGGGGGGAATTTGAGTATCGATGTGATATTGTTCGCGTCGCTGATGGATGACATACTGAACATCTGTAATCTGAACCTGAGAGGTTCATAAATATGTGTGTTAAGTTTCATATTCGTATGTCTTAAAGTTTAATAAATATATGCATTCGAAATACGTATGTATATTCTTTATGAAACAGCCTGTATTTAATATAATTTTTATTTTTGTCTAAAGTCCATCATTTCTTAATAACTCGGTGAAAGTTAAATAGTCAATAGGTCAACGCAGGAAATGAATACATTAACCAATACCATCTCGGGCACATTTGCATTATTTTTAGAAGATTCCAGTTTGTAGCGAAGCCGTTAAACGACCGCAAACTTGTCCGGTGTGTATACATACGAAACCGACACCTTTTTTAACGATCCATTAATTCTATTTTGATCGAAAAAGTCTAGTAAATCAAATCCTTTATATAGCTTCGATGGGTATTGTTCTACATAAACTTTCTTTGTACCTATTCCCGGTATTACAATCTAAAAATAATCGTTACAATTTTATCCATATAACGATGAAAAGAAGCAGGTGTATCTTATATTGAACAAATTGCTGCACTGGAATTTTTATTGCATTCATTAGGATTAGTAGTACAAAGACATCGCATCGCTTTTTTTCTCAAGACTACGCAATCGCTTGATGAAAATGGGTTTATTGACATCACACTTACATCACCTCGTTTAACATTTTGCAGAAGAAATTGTTTTGCAAATTGGCGAAATTGAATAAAGCCACCTTAATAACGATTTTAGTTACTTCATCGTCCTAAATTATAGGTAACACTTATGTACACGAGACAGTGTACAGAGACTTTATACACTGCTAATTAGCCATAAAATAACAAGCAGGTACAAACTTGGGGTCCCTAACTAAGTTTGTAATTAGAACAAAGTCTGTGCTGTAGCCGCTCAAGCTACGTATGAACTTGCTAGTCATTTAATACCTACCTCCGATGTTACAGTCTGAAATATTTCGCCGTGTTGTAATTGGCATTAAAAGTCTTCTACAATATTTTATTCTTAAAGCAAAACAAGTCTTGGTAAAGATCCCAGAAATGTAATTAAATAAAATATGAGAGAAAAATATAAAGTTGTATACTATTTAGTCAGTGTCTCAACTCAAGGTTAATTTTAGTTCTGAAATACCTTCAAATGAGAAATGAATATACATTCCAGCCCACGGAAGTAAGGACACTTGATTAAATTTTATATAACTATCATAAAAATTATATTAATGCCAATAAATAGCGATAGTATTATTATAATTTATTCTTAAGATGGTTTATAGTTCAAATAAGTATTGTATTATATTTGTACGTGGGCAAGGTGAAAAGTTCTCCGCCTGACATTGAAAGACTGCGATTTAAATTTAAAAAATGATTTTATTTTTCTACATAATCTCCCTTGAGTTCAACACACTTGGTGCAGCGTTTTTCTAACATCAATATTCCTTCCCGGAAGTGAGAGTCTGGAAGGCTGTCAAAATATTCTTCTACGTTCCTTTCAACTTCTTCGTTGGATGTGAATCGCTTTCCAGAAATAAATTTTTTCAAATTTGGGAATAGATGGAAGTCTGAGAGTGCCAAATCAGGAGAATAGGGAGGATGGCCGAACAAATCGTACCCCAAATCTCGCAATTTCTTCATCGCCAACGCACCCTTGTGTGCGGGTACGTTGTCCTGATGAAAAGTGATTTTTTCTTCTTCAAACTAGGCCTCTTCTCGCGAATTTAGGCATCCAGCTGGTCAAGAACGTTAGAGTAATATGCGCCTGTAATTGTTCTGCTTTTTTTCAAGATAATCAATTAACAAGATTCCTCTTGCATCCCAAAACACGCTGGCCATGACTTTTCCGGCAGACGCGATCGACTTCGCGTTCTTTGGCGCTGAACCACCGGCTTTCACCCACTGTTTCGTTTCTGGCGTACAGAGGTGGACCCATGTCTCATTCATGGTGACAAATCGCCGCACAAAATCGGTCGGATTCTTGTTAAATCGGTCCAAAGAATGCTCCGAAAACCTTTGCTCATTTGCTTTTGATCGACATTCAGCAAATGCGGCACCCATCTTGCGCAGAGCTTTCTCATCTTTAATTCTTTGTGCAAAATGTTTCGCACCCTTTCTTCCGATATCCCCACAACCTCAGCTATCTCACTCACTTTCACTCGCCTATCTTCCAACACAATATCATATACTTTTTCGATGATTTCTGGTGTGGTTGCGGTTTTTGGCCGTCCTTCACGTGGATTATCTTCGAGGGATGTACGACCACGTTTAAATTCAGCTGCCCACTTTTTAACGGTTGACATCGAAAGAGCAGAGTTCCCGTACACTTTTGTCAACTTCGGATGAATTTCCGTAGGGGTTAAACTATCCAAAACAAAGAATTTTATAACAGCACGTTATTCAAGTTTATCCATTTAAAAGAATAACACGCGCGACGTCTACTACAAAAATTCTTGCAAATAAACTACTTGAGAGAACAAGTTGAAAGTTTTCATATGAACTAAAAACACATGCAGCCAAGCAGGAAACATAAATTTCTGTTAATTGTAACGCCATCTCTGTGTCAGGCCGAGAACTTTTCACCTTGCCCACGTATATATTCTCCAAATAATATGATAGAAACAATTTTATCTAACAATAATTACAATTACCTGATATTGCATCCCAATAGCATTGCACGTTGATTTCAACTATATACATATAATCAGGATTAGTGGTACAGTCATTAAGAAGGGACTAAAGTCTTGAAATTTACCTGAAATGAGTCGGTTACCCTATTACCGCCTTGCGCCCATCAGTAGATCTCTGAACGTGCTTGTGTGAAGTTGTCTATTTTGTAAGCGAATAATGTAATTTCTGTTTACAAAATGCCACGAAGAAAGCCGCTTGATAGTTGAACACAATCGGCGATACTTACTTTGCATCATGAGGAGTATTCAGTTCGCGGTATTGGTGAAATATTAGAAGTGAAAGAATCGACAGTGAGTCTCACAATTCGTCGGTTTCAAGAAACTGGCAGTGTGGAAGGCCGTAATCTTCCGGGACCATCGAGAGGTACTTCCAAAGCTGACGACGAAAGAATTAAATTAATTAACAAAAGAAATAGAGAATTAACGCCACCTGAAGTAACAGCCGAATTTAATCAGGGTCGTCCTAAAAAATTTTTGTGACTACAATGAAACGACAATTAGTGGAAGCAAATTTACATGGTTGCGTTGCCTGACTGACACCATTATTACGACGTGAAAATAAGCAGAAACGACTTCAATGGTCAAGGTTACGCCGTAATTGGACAATCAATGAGTGGAAGAATGTACTGTGGAGTGACGAATCGAAATTTGAACTGTTCTGGCAAAAGAGAAGAATTTTCATCAGACGATCGGCGCGAGAAAAAATGTTGTCAGATTGCATAGCTCCAACAGTGAAACATGGGGGTGATTCTGTTGTAGTCTGGGGCTGTTTTTCCCCAGATGGTATTATGGTATTATTAGATGGTATTATGAGAAAGGAGAATTGCCGAGGAGTTACGGAAATTCACCTTTTACCGTCAGCCTGCGATTAATCGGTAATAATTTTGATTTTATGCATGATAATGAGCCCAAACACACGTCGTTATTGAGTAAAAATTACCTTGAAGCGGAGAAAAATGAAAATATTTTGAAAGTAATGACATGGCTTCCTCAGAGCCCGGACTTCAACCCCATTGAATTATTATGGGATGAACTCGATAGAAGAATTAGAAAGGAATGTCCAACACCGAAGGAAAAACTTTGGAATATTTTACAAAAAGAATGGAATAAGAGTACACCAGATACGATAAGAAAATTAATAGACAGGATGTCCCGAATAACGAAATCTGTAATCGCCGCGAACGGTGGTTTCTTGGATGGAAAGAAAGTATAATTAATATAATATACAATTATATTAGAAATAAGTTTAATAGATTGTAATTTTACTTTCTATTACATAAAGAATCAATAAATATATTAATTTTTGTTCAATTTCGTTGATATTTTTTATTTTTTTTCTTGTCCATATTTTCGTGAGCGGTAATGTATATGTGTTATATACAGAAATATTAAAATTCACAATCACAAACAAATTTTCTTCCACGATGTAAAGGTAAAAAGTAAAAGTAAATAATAAGAAGAAGTGAAAAATTAAACCAGAGCCTTGCGCCTTTTTACAATTATCTTAATTCTATTACAGAAAACTAAACTATCGGTAGTTACGTGTAGTTGATGTCACTTAGACTTTCTTCTAAACGATTTTAGGGTTATAAGCAATGAACATATTGAGCATTTTCACCAAGATATCCTTAGGATGAAGTGTCGTTACAAAGGACGCTGGGACCTCTTACTGATGGGCGCTCGCTGTTGTATTTTGTTTAGGGAGACTGGTGAGATCTTTTTCAAAAACTCATCACCTACGATTAAATTTGAATTATTCAATATGATTCCACTAACACCATAATTACTAAATGAAGGAGACATGTGAAAGCTTAATCTTATTGACTCTAGGAAACATCGAACCATTATTAATTCTAAGAACTTATAATAATTTTGCGACGAAGGAAAAGATCGTCGGACTTGTGTAATATGATTCTTCAGAACAATGTTTTTTTCACACAAAGCAATATTCATAGAGCTGATCGGCGATCATATTACTAACCTGGAACACTTTCCATATTCACGAGAATTGGTGTCATTTGACATTTTCGTAAATTGAAATTGATTCTTAAATCAATACATTTTGCGCTAACGAGTGCAATAAAGAAGAAAATAAAAATTTCGAAACAACTGACAGCCACGGATCTGCATATCTCCAGCAACCAATGAATATCAAAGCTGGGTTGGTGCACATATAATTCCAAATAAGAAGCGCAAACATCAGAATTGTTACATACTTATATAACTAAAGGTTATTCTATGAAAAAGATTTAAAATAACTTTTTTAGGCAACTTCGACATTTACGTAGTTGTAAATTCAATGGCCTTCTAAAATTAATTACTAAACGCTTAATTGTTTTCAGAGAGACGCCAAAGTAATTCTTAAATAACACTGATAATATGTTTACGTGTAAACAGAGTGGCCAAAATTCCAAGTGCATAATTTATAAATCATACGGGCGTGTGTACCTATGCTTTTTGTTTGCAGAGTATATATCAATTAGTAAAGATAAATAAGGTCACAATATACAACACCTATCTGCATATTGCTGAGTTAAGGTCAATGAAATGAACACGCCGCCGCAACCGGTTTACTGTTGTTCCAGTCATAAAGGTTATATAATATGTTAATAATATACAATACTAATAAACACTCCTTTCGCGCTTAGACGCACTTTCAAATAGAAAACATCCAATATATAGAATTTTCTGTGTTGATTGATGACTACATTAAAGAATTTATCATTTTGATTATTAAACTTTGGCTTTTCGCCAGTCGATGATGTAAACATAATAAGTTTCAATATTTTATGAATACTTTATATTTAATAGAAAATATTGGTATCATAGTGGAATACTTTTAAAAACCATTTTTCCAGTATTTACCGGATAACTGTAGTCCGTGCTCATAAATAACAGAGAGAGTTTCAGTGCAGTAGGTGTGCCCTGAAAATGTCCCATACAAATAGATACGAAACCTCGGCAGGTTTATAAGTGACGCGGTTCCAGCCCAGAAGCACAGAAGCAGATAGTACAGAGATGTAATTTGTTGCATATTATCTGCAAAATTCTTGAGTTCCATGTCGTGACGAAAACTTCGAAAATTTTATTTAGAGTCAGATGCAAGAATTGCAAGTGTAAAGATGATTTTTTGCAAACTCACTAAGTATACCCGAGAATTTTTCCTGAACTACTACAGTCAATTCTTAAAAGTCAGGGATCCTGCTTACAAGCGGTGATTTCCTATTGTAAATATTTCATACAATAATTATGAAGCTATCAAGAAAAGTCAGATTAAATTATAGTCACGTTAATAGGGATTTACAGATTATTCAGAAACTTCAGGACTAGTTGTCAGAACAGAGAATTTATTAAATTCTTCGGTGCCACTAGAAGACTCACTGCAGATAGTTGACGATGTTCGCTCACTGTTATGGGCTGCTAGTGACGCAAAAAGCGATCGTTTGTCTACACAGTTGTATTAGTATTGTAATTTTGGGCATAATATATTCATATCTTCCACCGACTCATTTATATTTCTCATTTCGTAATATACACGAGAACTACTGATATCGATAACTATGGCTTGACAACTGATGATATCAAACTGTGTTGACATTTCTGTTGAGTAAGGTTTGGCAAGTCATCATGCCAAATTTATCTGTATGCAACTTTTTTCTTTGGGACTGGCTAAAGAGCAAGGTGTACGTTGAGCGACCGCAAACGTTAGCGGAGTTAAAACTAAAAATCCAAGAAGTTGCACGTATCACACTGGAAACTTTCTGGCGAGTAATGGAAAATTTTCGAATAAGACTACAAGAGTGCGTGGATCGTAATGGTGCCATTCTGGCAAGTGTCGTTTTTAAAACATAAAATAGCAAGTCTAACTTGAAACTGAAAACTATAAAAAAAAGTTAATATTAAAATATAAACTTATGTACATAGATACAGTAGTTTTAAATTTTCTCGCTTCACTGACAAACCCTGTACCTGCAGTGTTTAGAAACAGATTTACAAAAATTTTTTCCAATTTAATATTATCATCATATAAAAAATATGTATACCCATCCTTCGCTAGAAATTCATACATTGTTATATCGGCGTAGAAATCTCCCGTTTTGTATTTAGTCGACAGTAGCGTAATATTTTCATCATTTCCTAGAAACACGTGTCTAATCGCATGCCTTTTCGATTTGATACGTAGAAACGTGTTAGATTCGCATTTTAGAATCTCCTAGTGCCATAAGCGCTATCGAATGATGTAATTAGTTTCGTTTGACGGTGCTTGTGCATTATAGTTTCGTAACTCTGGTGGTAAGGTTATTAAATTAGGCTTATTTTGTGAATACCCCTGACAGATATGCTTCGTTTTATCGACTGCCCTTATTTTGAAACACGTCTCTTCTGTATTAAATATCTAACGAGTCAATTTATACCACATGTATATGATCCGCTAACACTTATGTGTCTTAATTAGCAGTTTAAAATCTACGTCATAAATCAAATCAAAATTTATAGTATCATATATATATTATTATATAAAATGTATACGTGTTTCTCTATTATTCTTGAATGATATATTATGTATTACTTATCAATTAGTACAAAGGTTGAGCGTTAATTTAACTTTAACGTAATTTGATTTGACTATGACAAAAAAAAATAATTTATAGATGTAAAATCAAAATGAATTAATATTTAGAATTCAAATTAACTTGTAACTAATCATAAGCAATTGTGTGAGTAGTAAAATGTATTATTCAATAGATACTTTGTTGTTATATATTTTTGTATACTAGCTTATTTATTTATTTACTCTTTTTCAAGGTCTCGAGTTGTGCACTTTTTGATAATATATCGATTAAGATACAGATATAAGATATCAAAATATCTACCGAGTATAGCATTTAATAAATCAAATTTGAAATAATTCAAAATTAAATTTTATATGTGCTTCATTTTTATCTTCAAATTTGATAATTTCTTCGATTTTGTCTTTCTGATTATTAACAATATCTTATATAAAAAATATTGAGCTACTATTCCAAATTAGTTTGATACTTTGAGTTTATTTAAATTTACTGACTGTAATACAAATTTTTATTAATAAATTTATTTGTATATACATACAATATTTGCTGGCCTGGAGTTTGTTCATAAGTCGCCAGATAAGTTCTGCAAAAATGGTGATTTTCACGAATATGAAACACGAAACCATAGTAGTTTGGTCATACCATATCATCGCATTGGGAAAAGTCAGCTAAGTTCAAATTACATGGCCGTGAAGATATGCAATGCTTTGCCGTATAGGTTTAAGAGCCTCCTCATGGATTAGTCTCAAAAGATTAATAGAAACAGTGCTGGTGAAAAACTGTTTCTATATAAATAGATAATAATAAATAATAATAAAATAAATATAAATTTTGACATTGCCATTTTTGTGTTTTTCGTAAGTAAGATTAAGGGGAGGAGCTATTTTCTTTGTTTGAGGTTAATATCGTATTGGACGGAAAATATTTATAACAATATGTTATAGATAAGACCGGAAATCCGAAAATGATTGACTAAATTGGTTAAGGGCCATGAACAACTTTGCACTAGATGATTTTTGTCCATATTGCACAACGGTATTCAGGTGGTATAGAGAATTCCAAAGGGAAAATTTAACTGTGGAGGATGCTGAGAGGCTACGAATGTCAGTTACGGAGAAAAACGTTACTACTGTGAGAAAAATGTTTGGTGAGGACAGGCGAGTGACCCGCCAACAAATAGAGGGTACTTTGTTCTTTCATGGTGCCGCATCGACTGACTGAAAAGCAGATGACAGGACGTGTGACTTGGTGCTGGGAGATGCTTAAAAAGTTTAATAAGGGACAATCTCGGTATGTGAACATCATCGTGACAGGTGGCGAGACTTGGCTGTACTATTACGATGTGCTGACCAAAGCTCAAAACAATGTTTGGATCTTTGATGATGACACATCCATGCTTGTCAGAAAATCCCGATCTATAAAGAAGAAAGTGATAGCTGTATTTTTGCAGTAGTTCAGCCCTAAAGATGTCCCATACAAATGGGCACGAAACGTCGGCAGATATAATAGTGACGCGGTTCCATCCCGGAAACCCAGAAGCAGATAGCATGGACCACGACCGCGGAAGTCTACGTACCATACATTAAAATGATTATAGTAAACTATTTACCTAGGGCAACGACAGTTAAAGAAAAATTACATTCAATGTCTCTCATATTTGTAAAAAACTTGAAAATAGAAACCATATGAATTCTATAAGATAATATTATTAATAAATAAACCCCTTTTCCCTAACAATATATATATATATATATATATATATATACACATATATATATATATACGTATATACCATATATGAACCTAATATATATTCTAAGATGTTTCGAATTGTTGCATCTACAAAAGGCAGAAAGTAAGACCTTTTAGCAAACGTAAGTCCTGTTAGAATTTCTTAGGATTTTGGAACACTTCCTGAATCTTTAAACCCCTGTCGACTATTGAAAGAATTTTGTTTTCTTTTTAAACATACGCAACTACACATCAACTTCTCCATAATCTAAGCTATTGCCATGCGATCCACTCCCTTCTGAGAGTTTAGCCGACGCATTGTCACCCTCACCTGCTGACCGTCGAAACCCCGGGACAAAAAACGTAACAAATATGCAGATATTATGACGATATTTAATGTTGTAGTTTTATATCACTTGTGACAGATTTATTTTTTGTTAAAACGGTGCGTTTGTAATGTTGTTAAACTGTGAATTGCCTTGCGTTTTATGGATCACTAATTTCTTCATGAAAAAGTAAACGCCGGTACCAAAATAAATTGAAAGATTAAATTATGTTATAACCATCTAAGATATTTTATTCAATATCTTCATTAAGTGTTCCCAAATGGTTTTAATTAAAACGTAAAATAGGGTTTTAAGACAATAATTGCTTTAAAAGGAAATGACATTCCAATTATTAATAAGAATTCTACTCGTAAAAACAACGGCACGCAAGTCGTAAATGACACAGATTTTTTCTTTGATATATTTAAGAAAAAACGAATCCATGACCCCATTCCTCATCAACACATCGAGAACAAAAACAACAAAATAAGTTAATTTTTCTAGTCGCTACATGTACGAAAAACATTCACGCCGGGTCAAGAGAGTGCATAAACTACAATTATTACATAATTTTTAACAATTTTGTATATACACGTAATCCGTTGTAACAAGGCACTTTCGAAAAACTAAATTATTATTGGGTCTGGGAAAAAGTTCGTGGCGTTTTTCCCGATAGATGGCATTGGTTGCCGATAACTAAAGAACAACAAGTCACAGCGACACCACCGAGGGCTCGTTTTTTAGATGACCTTCCGAACGTTAGTTTGAGCGTAGAAACATTGTAATCGGTGCAGTGGTTGGAAAGTTATTCGCACTTGAAAATGGAGAAGAATAATGAGAAATTTCGCTATATTCTGCAATATTATTATGATAAGGGGAAGAACGCTGCGCAGGCTTGTGATAAAATTTGTGCTGTGTACGGTGAAGGTACTTTATCGAAATCTGTTGCGCGGAAATGGTTCGCTCGCTTTCGTTCTGGAAATTTCAATGTGAAAGATGAGTCACGCTGCGGTCGTCCAATCACTGAAAAATCTGATGAAATTCTTGAAAAAGTCAAACAAGATAAGCATATCGGCAGTGTCGATATTGGCATGGAGCTAGGCATTGACCACAAAACTGTTTTGAACCATTTACACAAAGCTGGTTACAAAAAAAAGCTTGACGTATGGGTTCCTCATGAGTTGAGCGTGAAAAACATGATGGACCGAATTAACATCTGCGATGCGCTGCTGAAACGGAATGAAATCGAGCCGTTTCTGAAACGTTTAATAACCGGAGATGAAAAATGGATTACGTACGATAATCGGAAGCGTAAAAGATCGTGGATAAAGGATGGTGAGCCGTCACAAGCGTTCGCTAAGCCAACATTGACGCCAAAAAAAGTGATGCTGTGTGTATGGTGGGACTGGAGGGGAATCGTCCACTACAAGCTACTTCCAACTGGTCAGACGATTGATTCTCAACTCTACTGTGCACAACTAGAGAGATTACGCCAGGCGATTGAAAGAAAACGGCCCGAATTGATTAATAGGAAAGGTGTTGTCTTCCATCATGACAACGCCCGACCACACACTTCTTTGATGACCCGTCAAAAATTGAGAGAGTTTGGTTGGGAAGTTTTGATGCACCCACCTTACAGTCCGGATATAGCACCCTCTGACTATCATCTGTTTCGATCTCTGCAGAACTCTCTCAATGGAATTAAGTTGGTTTCAAAAGAAGCCTGTGAAAACTACTTGATTCAGTTTTTCGATCAGAAACCACAGAAGTTTTTCACCGATGGGATCATGGATCTACCAAAAAAATGGCGAAACATTGTCGATAATAATGGAGCATATTCGGTTTAAATGAATTCGTCCACGCGCCATGCGGGGACCAGTTGAATTTTACTGAAAAAACGCCACGAACTTTTTCCCAGACCCAATATAAGAAGTATGGAAGGAGAGTTGTAAAAATGCCCTGTCCTTTCTCTTGTTTGTAAATAAGCAGTAATTCTTCACGTTTTTCTTAGAGTTCAATTAATAATTTAAAATCCTATTTGAGTAATTATTTGACACGGATTAGCAGTTTCAGGCAGTGTTAGGAAAGGTTTCAGTCACGACTAACACGGATTAAGCTTCTGTGATTCCATATGATATTCTAACACGTGAATTAATTAGTTACGCAGTCGAAGAGTTGCCACCGAAAATGAAGCGAATCGTTCCTTGCAAGTGGAAAACGAATAGCAAATAATGTCGACAGGATCTCAAGGAAAAATGTACATACACTTAGAGAAGAGGGTATTCATATTGTGACTAATTTAGACTCAATGGCCAAATGTTTTTCTTGTTAAACACTAATATGTGGCTTTATAATATAGTGCAAACTAGTAAATTTAATAGACTTCAAGACGATATATAATGTCTTATGAAAATAAATATAATTTTACAAAAAGTAATACATAATTTTCTTAATTAATTAAGATTAATATAATTATTTTCCACAACAATTTTCGTATTGTGTATATATGTATATTTCGACAACTAAATTGTCATAATCAGCAGATTATTAACCACAGGGTCGCACCTGCAACCACAGCCAAACCTGCACAGAAATGAATTCCGTACCAGACTTACACCGTCGAGAGCCAAACACACACTGTAGATTCATTTCACATAATTTAAATTGTATTCCAGTTTTAAAACTAATCACTTATCTTAAAGTACACCCCTGCTTACAGATGCAAACGTTTTCGTCGGTCGTATATTACTTTTCTATGAACTCAAACAGATATGAGTAAGGGATCGGACCTCCATCGGTTTTTAACACTAGATTTCTGCTTTTTGAAATGTATATGCTTTCATAGATATTTAATTCACGGTACTTGTGTACATTTTTAGTCAAATATAAACAATTCGCTATTATACAATATTATGATTATTTTTAACACATGCTTTGTTAAACTAGATTTCTCAGGTCGATTAAAGTTGATGTGCGCCATGTGTTTTTATACCGAGTTTTTATCGATCGTTTTGGATGACCTATGTATTGTTTATTGCAATCTAGATATTTAGTTTCCTAAATACTAATTTCTTATTGACCTAGACTTTGTCTTTCTCATTTCTTAATAGATTTAATTGAGTTAGTGGATCGAAATGTAGCTCGAAAATCATACTCTTTGTAAATAATCAATGGGTGAAAAGGATAAATATATAAATTGCTTGTCTCGACTGTTTTAAGACAACATGAGGTATACCAGATTGTCCTTTTTTTATGTTAGCCTTCCTAATTAATCCATTGATTATTTCCGAATCGGAAACACTGTACCTAGCAATATTCTTAATAAAATTTAATACTCTTTTCTATCTCACTTTCGTTAGTAGAAAACTAAGCAAACGACTGATAAGAAAACCGAAAGAACCATCTTTTGTTGCATATTGTAATTTGAACGCGCAGTGATAAATCTATTAACATTAGTTTCTTTCCGGAAAATATCATCACAAAGTACTAGACTTATTCCGTCGAAAGCCAAACACACACTGTGCTGTGCAATGTGTATCTGCCTTTCGACATACATATACAGAAAACGAAAATTATTGTGGGAACGGGTTATATTAACCTTAACTTATTAATTAATTCAATCACAGTTTCCACTAACATTTACGAAGTTGAATTTGATGGAACCTGTGGTTGATTAACTTAATCACTAAGGTTGATATATAATCCCTTTACACATTAACTTTCGTAATTTTGTTTGAAAAAAATTTACATAGAGCTATATACATAATAGGTACGTATGTTATATATACAATTTTGACAATGTTTAGTGACTTTTGGGGTAATCATCCACCGTTGTAATTGCTTATAATAGTTTAGGCATCGAAACGACCAAACTACAGTATACATTCGGGACTTAGTGTTTGCCACTCTTCAGATAGAACACTTTTCAATCAATTTTATTGGAAATTGTATCTTCTTTGGCCCGTACCTTCAACTCCCGCCGCAGGTGTTCAGGTTTGCGTCTGAAGATTGTGGAAATGTTTCCAGTTGATGGGATAGTATATAATAGCCATTAACGAAAAGAGCAGGATTTATTTGTCGAGTCTTTTCCATTTTGAACGTTGGCCTACCAATTTATGCACATTTTGGTTTAAATTTTCTGTTAAAATGTTTTCATACATATTTATCAATTATGTGGTCAAAAGCTAAATCATCAATTTCTGATGCCGCAAAGTAAGACGCTTTCACCACCATGCTTCAGAGCACTTTTTAGACTGTCTCTTTTTAATGTAGTTCCTTGTTTTCGCCATACCAATTCGCTTCTATCTGAACTACACATTAAATTTACTTACGTCTGAAAAGACAACTAGGTGCCAAAACTGCGGGTTTATGTTCAAACTCTGAAAAATGCTAATCTTTTCTATTTACTTTATTAACTTTTTATTAACTCCTTGCTGTTCGCGTTCTAAAATCCACCTCAATTTCTATAGGCACCTTTCTAATTCATTCTTGTAATATAACACGTAACTTACTGGACGTTTGGAACGGTTTTCCCTTAATTTTCTGCAATATCAACCATTCCTCACGATCATTTAGTATACCCGGCAGGCCAGATCATCTTTCGTTTTCAACAAAGTTGGGATTTTTGTATTTATTAATCACATATTGCACTGTAGCATAGCGTTTACCGAAAAATACACCAATTTGTCGTAAAGATTTCTTCTCATTATGTAATATAACAATTATTTTTCTCTCTTCTATGCTCGTTAACTTTTTTTCCACTCATGTTTACTGAAGCAGAATACTACTATCACACGCGATACATTAATAAACACAACCAAACATCTATTTACTAACCCATTGTATAGAGTAATCCGCGCGTGACTCTCCCATTGTTATAGTGAATAGATACTTTTTTACATAGAATTTAGGTGCCGCTCAGGAATTTTCTTCTTTCTTCTGCAAAGATATTTATGTTGGCACCTTGTTACATATTATGTTGCTGCAGATTTAACTTACTTTCTTGAACCTACCCATACCATGTTATTTTGAATCGTGCCACGATGTGACCCTCAATCATTTACAAGAATCATGTAAATAATTAAAATGTTATTATTTTTGTTTGTAGTTTGAATTCATTCATTTATCCAAACAAGCTATATACCAGGTGTACCAGAAAGTCATTACCAGTTTTTTCGTAAAAAGACTACATAATTTTCAAGAAAATGGAAAAACTTATTTATTCAAAGTAATGGCCATTTGATTCTATACTTCATTCCCATCTTTCAGGCAATTTATGACTGATATCTCAAAAGAAACTGTTTGTCATTTGAGCAAAACTATACACCGAGCCATTTTCTAACTTCTTCGAAATTGGCAAACAGCTGATATGCAAGTGCGTGTCCCATTGATGTGAAAAGGTGATAGTCGGACAGGGCAAGATCTGGAGAGTACAGCGGGTGCGATATTATGTCCTATCCAAGTGCTTTCAGTGCTTCCTTCACCGGTTTTGCTGTATGGGACGGTTCGTTATCTTGCTATAAAATCACTTTACCGTGTCTTCTGCTTGACTCAAATTAATAATTTGTTATCTGTGGCGATCTGTGTTAACAGCTTCACCAGGCTTCAACAGTTCGTAATACAACACGCCACTCTAATCTCACCAAACACAGATCACTGTCTTGCGATCAAAACGATTTGGCCCTGAAATCGATGGGTCGGCTTCGCCAGGTGACAGCCATGATTTTTCCGCTTGGGGTTTTCGAAATAAACCCATTTTTCATCACCCATCACTATTCGACCCAGAAATGACTTCCGATCATACCTTTAAGCAGCATTTCACAGATAATTTTTCGATTTTCCACTTGCTATAGTACATTACGCAGTGGAATATGCTAACGTAATAATGTACTGTGTGACTGAGTCACATCGTGGTATAAGAATATATTTTGATATCATGACTAACTCCAAATTTGCAAATACTTACTTTTATAGAGCTAGTTGTTAATTTAAAGTAATAACCCAACAGAACTTTTGTAAATGCAATATAAAGTAATCAAAAAAGGAGCTAGTTGTTAATTTAAAGTAAAAAACTCAAAAGAATTTTTGGATATGCATTATGAATGAGGAGTGAGGAATTATAACATATGTATTGAAAATGAAAATATTGAAAAAGTAAAAGAAATAAAGTATTTAGGTATAATAGTGGACGATGATTTGAGTTTCATACCGCATTTTGAATATGTTTGCAAAACGATATCGAAAAAAATTGCATTTTTGAGAAGAATCCGCTATAGGATTTCAACTGTCACTGCGACTATTATCTACAACACAATTATAAAACCGCATTTTGAGTACTATTCCACGATATTATTCTTAGGTAATCAGCAAATGAAAGAAAGACTACAGAAATTACAAAATAAAGGCATACGCTGTATTCTGAGATGCAACAGAGTGACACATATAAGTGATATGTTGAACAGGCTGCAGTGGCTCTCCATCAACCAACGACTCGTTATGGACACTCTATTATTTATATTTAAAATTAAGACAGGAAATATGTGAAACTATATGCAGCGACATCTGGTCAGTGGAGCTGAAGTCTAACCATACAACTTGAGGAACGCCAACGATTATAGATTACCTTTGGCAACAACAAGTTTTTGTCAAAATATTATATTTTATAAAGGTCTGAAAGTTTTCAATGAAATGCCTCCAGAAATAAAAAATGAAATAAATTATTATGTATTTAAACGTGGGATTATTGATTATGTCAAGAGAAACTTTTAATGTCTTAATGTTAAGTACCAATCATTTTTGAATTTAGATGTATACTTTTAATTTAATGTATGTTTTTTGTGAAAAATTTTAATATTTAATTTGCAATTGTATACTTCTGTAATGGCAACAAGAAATGCTAAATAAATAAATCAGCCAATCAAATCAATCAATCTATAATCAAAAAATTTAAGTTCAAAGTTCAAATGTGACTCAAAGACACGTCGTGGTTCGATTAGAGTTAAACTACATTATAAACCCAAGTTAATATTTAACGAAAAACACTTGGCTATTGTTTTAAATCGATTATTCTATGAACACTTCTTTTTCTAAATGTCTATTTCCTAAAACAATTTATCACCGTTTCGCATATCGCATTGTTATTCAAACGACTTTTAGGAACAAAAGAATATTATATATTATAATGGCACATCTATACAGAGACGTCAGCACTAATAACCAAGATAAACACAACTAAAATGAAACATATTTGAATTACAAGCAACAGTGATGTGGCTAAAAAATCAATAAAAGTACTTTGTGTTATAGACTGATAGTTATTTAAAATGGGGCTGTCCTATAAAATACTCTAGGAAGGAAATTATTCAACGCAATCTGCAGGATTTCAAGACGAGATAGATTTCGTATTCTGAATTCAGTAAGGCCAACGTATTACTTTACTTTTATTCCTTAGTAATATACAAGACATGAACTTTAATAACAGTACAACTTCCGGAGGATTTATGTATTATCTAAATAAAAAGTGGATATTATAAACGTATAAACCTAAAAGTCTTGTTCATGAATTTATCCTTCTTTATTTTCAATTTCAATTTTTTCGATGTTGAAAGAAGTATTGTAGTTGACAGAACGTGAAGTCACGTTCTCGTTTTGTTTGTTTTGCAAATCCTCAGTGACAGGGTTATTATATTCAGACAATATAAATCTACTCCATTCAAAGGCAGCAGACGTTTTTAAAGATTGTTGGATGTTTAATACCCTGCACTCGTGAACAAAACAAAGGCAACGGTATGTAACATATGAAATTTTAAATGCAATTTACTCACTTCGTTTCTACCATTACTTCGTAGACTATCTATTTTAAGTGGAATATCTTGTAAAATTACACCCACCTGTACAAACACTTACTCGGTAATCTTTAGTTTTTTACTATCCAAAAGCAATAGCAGAACTGCATTGTAAATCATTTCTATCATCTTTAGGTTTCGTGTTCTCGTATCTTTCCCTTGCTTGCATATATTCTTTTCTTGGAGATTATCTTTAAAATAGATAATCAGAAAATTTCAAGTTAGAATATGCACATAGTGGACTGAATAACATTTCGAAAACCAAATATTTTCAGTTGTTAATTTTGTCAACTCCTATCCTGTTAGTTTTTTTAAGACACTTTTGTGTGTTTGGGTTTCGACTGTGTACCAGGTGTACCGAAAAATCATTACTGGTTTTTTCGTAAAAATACTAAATAATTTTCAAGAAAATGAAAAAATTTGTTTACTCACAGTATTGGCCATTTGATTCTACACATCTTGTCCATCTTTCAGGCAATTTATAGATGCCATACCAAAAAAACTGTTTGTCCTTCGAGAAAAACCATTCATCGAACCATTTGCTAACTTCTTCGAAATTCGCAAAGTGATGCTCTGCTGTGCGTGTCCCATTGACGCGAAAAGGTGAAAGTTGGACGGGTTAAGATCTGAAGAGTACGGCGAGAGCAATATTATGCCCCATTCAAGTGCCTTCAACCCTTCCTTGACCAGTTTTGCTGTGTGAGACGGCACGTTATCGTGCTGTAAAATCACTTTCCCGTGCCTTCGAGCCCATTCTGGACGTTTTTCTATCAATGTATGGTTCAAATTGATAATTTATTATCGGTAGCTATCAGTATTAATTGTTCCAACAGTTTTCAATAGTTCGTAATACACCACACCACTCTGATCCCGCTAAACACAGAGCATTGTCTTGCGACCAAAACGATTTGGCCTTGAAATCGATGGGCCGGTTTCACCAGGCGATAACTATGATTTTCTGGGCTTGGGGTTTTCGAAATAAGAATTTTTCATCACCCGTCACTATTCAATGCAGAAATGATTTCCGATCATACTTTTGAAGCAGCATTTGACAGACGATTTTTCGATTTACCATTTGCCTGTCATTCAATTGATGTGGCACCCATTTTCTCATTTTTTGGATTTTTTGCCATTGCTCGTAATCGCTCGCTAATCATTTCTTGGGCTACTTTTAACGCTTCTACCAATTGTCTTTGAGTTTGGGTAGGGTCTTCATCCAATGACTTCTGAGATTTCGCATCTTCAAACTTTTTCGTTCTACCAGAATGTTCTTCATCTTGCACATCGAAATCGCCACTTTTAAATTGTCGAAACCACGCCCCACATGTTTTTATGGTTACCGCATTTTCACCATATGTTTCTACCAGCAAGCGATGACTTTGAACGACGTTTTTCTTTTGATTAAATAAGGAAAGTAATACGTGCCGCAAATGCACTTTATCAGGCACGAAAGACATTTTCAAAGAGGTATAAATCTATGACAATGTAAACTTTCGCAAAATATAACCTGTATAGCTTTGAAGCTTGATTTCAGTAGAATAAAATGACATATGTGTGAAATCATAACATTGCATACTTAAGCCTATCGATACCTCTTAGAAAAACCGGTAATGACTTTCCGGTACACCTGGTATGTCTAGTACGGACCTTGTGCTTGTGCTGATTTTGTCGTCGTTCCAAGTGCGACGCTGTGATTAATTATCTACTAATGATGACAACTTAATTGTCGAAACTTGTATACGGAATACCAAAAATTATTATGGAAAGATGTATCATAGTAACCTTGAGGTTCTATTAAAATTTAGCATCTACAACTTATTGTACATTTTCATGATTCTAGAATTGCTCGTAAAGGAAAGTCTACAGGAAAACCAAAAAGTATTTACACAAACCAAAGCGGTATAAGAAACCTGTTTACCATGCCCACTACGTACGTCCTTTTACACACGGACACATAATTTAAAAATATCATTATCCATATGTTGTAGGCACGTTTGTATTTGTGAAAGTTATAATAAGAAAGATAAACATGTAAAACGATTTTCTACACACACCTAAAGTAATTGCAAAGATATTGGAAGGAAATATCAATTCGTTAGCAATATATTCATAAAGATAATAAGCATTAAATGTGTAGAATATTTTCTAAGAAAACACATGGTCACACATTGCACTTACGATGGTTAAGATATCAAACAAGTTTTATTATTTCAATATGTTTGCAAATGTTTGTTCATGCTAGGAGTATGTGGCGACCGCTTTTAGTTATGTTTTTTCTTGCTTTTCTTATTTTTGTTTTCTATTAAGTGAATATACAATGCGATTAAAGTTTGAGAAATTTTAGCACACCTGAAAAAATAGTATTGAAATGGTCCAACTTTTTGTCTATTTGATATTTCTCACAGGCGTTAGTTATAAGTATTGTAGATTATGGTGTATTATATTGTGCGGCCAATTTCACTTGGAAACAGAAAAATGTGAACCAATACGAGAAATTCTTTACCTCTCACCTCCTAACATATATATTCAACTGAAGTATAGTCAAGTACAATATTATATCTGTTTTGACGTATTTTTTATTTAAGTTTATAGGTTAGTTTGGTGTTTCTTGTAATTTCGTTAGTTTATAGAGTTTCTTTTTTATTTCCCGTTTCTATTTTCATCGTGTTTCGTCTTTTTATTTAGTATTAATTGTCCTTTTCAAGGCTAAAGCGTTTTTTGTCTGATTTCCAGGTTAGTAATGTTAATTTAAGTGTTGCTATCATGTATGTTAGAAGTTGAATTTGATGCAGCCTGTGGTTGATTAACTTAATCACTAAGGTTGATATATGTATAACTCCTTTCCACATTAACGTTTGTAATTCTGTATACGCATCTCGACAACTAAGTTGTCATCATCAGCAGATAATTGCAAGGTGTCGCACCTGGTAAACCACGGCGAAAAATATCTGTACGAAAACAAACACCGTACGCGAACTATACCGTTGAGAAACAAGATGTACACTCATTCAGTGTACATCTTGGTTCTCAACGGTATAGTTCGCGTACGGAGTTTGTTTTTGTACAGGTATTTTAAAAGGATCGTGCTGCTTGACAGGTCAAATTGGATTAGTCGCACTATAGAATAATTAATTCAAAGTTATAATAGACTTATTTACCACTTATAAATACTTTTACTTCTATTTAGGAAAATTTGAAATATTGAATATAAATAAAATTATAAAATTAAAAAAAATTATTATTAACTATAAATTCTGTTCGAAGTGGTACCCATCATTTTTCAAACAGGTATATACTCATCTTTTCAAATTCTCAAAAATATTTCGTAACATTTTTGAAAATATCAGCGCTAATGTTTCCAATTTAAATCTAAATAACTCTCTGCAATTTTTCGATGTTCAATTCGATTACAATAAATTGTATTTTCTACGAATCCAAATAAATAAAAATCTGATAAGCCACTGTATGCATACTTTTGGAATCTCGAGAAATTGTATAACGACTTTATGAACTATAAATGATTGTGATTTAGTAAATGTTTTTTTTTATTGAAGTTATGAAATACGTTTCGTAATACAAAGAAAATCCGCCAGTTCCTGAAGATACATAAAAACATGTCATTACACTGATTGTATTTGAAGCAAGATTATACGAAGGAGTACACAGAAATAACCGGAATCTCTCTACAAAAACCTGTATTTATTTATTTTTTTTAAAAAACAACCTTCGATATATCCTCCATTTAACTTTATACACTTACCTAATCGATAATTCCATTGTTGGAAAAATTGTTTAAACTCGTTCTTACATATGATCTGATGTGTCGTTTTTTTCTTCACCTTTTTCACATCATTAAAACGATGTCCTTGCATATCCCTCTTCATTCGCGGAAACAAAATTAAAAGGCACGCAGAGTAAGATCAGCTGAGTAGGTGACGTGGGGCAAAGGCCCGATAAGGCTGTGTGAGTAGGTGCATTGTCATAGTCTAAAAACCATTTCCCCGTATGCCATACATCGCGCCCCTTTCATCACACGGTTACGCAGTCTTCTCAGGACCTCCAAATAGAATGTCCGATTAACTGTCTCACCGGGTGGCATGCTGTTCCATTATGCCCGACATTAGAAAAAACGACGAGCCAACGAAATTGCTTTTACAAAGCAATACACTGTAACAATACACAACCTTATTCGGCGAAAGAATCGACTGCACCAAACGCACAACACGCATGTCTAGCGGCAGAAATGCGTGTTAGGCAAGCCTCACCCACAACACTGCCATTACGATTATTTTTGGGTACCCCTTGTATAGTAGTACGCATCCTTTTTAAAATTAAATTAAATTCTTTTTTTAATTTATGCGCATTCTGCATTGTGAATTAATGGATATAAATGAATTATCTATGAATTCAATTTCTCACCACATTGTCTGTTTATTTGAGTGTTGTTGCATATTGCACGATTGTTGCTAGTAATCTAAAACACAGCCATATGTTACAGGTGTTCGCCAAGATTACTTCCATTGAAAATAATAAATAATATTACTATTCTTCTTTTCTATTTTAATGTATTGGTCGTTTTATTCAAGTTATAAACTTGACTATTTTCTATTGGGAGTTATCCCAATGGTCGCATTGGGATAAAGATGGGGGAAGAGGACCCCCTTCTTCAAGTTATATATTTTTTAACCTACAATACTTTTAAAAGCTACATATTTTTATTTGCTAATAATACTCTTTCTATATAAATAAATATTTGTGATTGCTTACATTTTTTTATTACATTCTTTTTCTGTTTATTATTCTAGAACATATAACGTAGAACGTGCAAGCATTTTGTAGATTAACAAGTTTTTAACGTACGAGGTTTGTTTAAAAGAAAAGGTGAATTTTGAATTTTTTTGAAAAGTATTTATGTATTCATCAATATCCATTTTGTCCCCTTCAAAGTAATCCCCTTCAGATATAATGCACTTATGCCGGCGCTTCTTCCAATCCTCGAAGCACTTCTGAAATGCGCTTTTCGGTATGGCCATCAGCTCGTTCTTCGATTCTGACTTTATCTCATCAATTGTGGCAAAACGCTTTCTTTTCATTGGTCTCTTCAGTTTTGTGAATAGAAAAAAGTAGCAGGGAGCCAAATCTGGTGAATAAGGTAGCTGAGGCATGATTATGGTGTTGTTTTTGGCCAAAAATTCACGAACAAGCATTCATGTGTGAGCTGGTGCATTATCGTGATGCAGAATCCATGATTTTTTTTCCACAATTTCGATAGTTTGAGCCGTATTATCTTCACGCAAACTTTACATAAATTCTTTGTAGTATTCCTTATTAACCGTACGACCTGTTGGCAAGAACTCATGATGCACCACGCCTTTGTAATCGAAAAAAATAGTGAGCAAAACCTTCACATTTGATCGAAGTTGGCGTGCATTTTCTCGGCCTTCTGCAAAGCGCTTGTACCACTTATAAACACTTTTTTGAGACAAAGTGGACTCGCCGAATGCCACAGTCAACATTTCAAGTGCCTTGGAGCACTTTATTCCATTTTTAACGCAAAATTTAATAGATATTCTTTGATCCATTTTTTTCAAAATTCAAAAATCGAAGAACAAACACAGACGTTACTAAGCTTTTCAGTTGTCAACAACAAAGTACTAATCCAAATTGGCTGATAATGCCAACATATGACTAACGCATATGTACCAACATAACAAAGAAAATTTTGATAATCGAATGTACACAGCGCGCGAAAATTCAAAATTCACCTTTCCTTTTGAATAAACCTCGTATGTGTTTGCCTGAAGACTTGATCTTTGTGAATATTTTTTAATGACTACTTTTCGTAAGCACTTTCACTTTTACTTTCTTTCCTTTTGTTCATGTGACATATGTATCCGCTTGTAAATTTACTGATGTTTTTATATACAAGATGCAGATATTTTGTTTTCTAACAAATTAAGTTATCATAAATGTCATTAAGATTTATGTCTCTTCTATCGTTTATTGAATGGTCGAAACCCCCAATAAAATAGAATAAAATATATATTATTATTATTATAAAATGAATTGTTGAGTATCCAATTAATAGATAATTATTACCCTCATTGTTTTAGCTAATCGAGCGGTAATTTGAAATCGGTAGGCGTGCACAGCATAGAAGGCCATTCCTTTATATTGTTTCAAACGACTAAAAATTGGATTTTGAACTTCTATCTTGATGCGATTCAAATTCAAAATTAAATTCTTGTAATTAATTATAACACAATTATGTGTTCAGACCAAATGATAGTAACGCATCCAAACATTCCTGCTGTGACAAAAATATGAGTAATAAATTATGCAGAAAACACGTGATTCATTCCCTAGTCTCATTTGATGATTTATTCGATTGTATGGGCAAGTTTTTCCCCTGCAATTATTTCGTATCTTTTAATGGCCGAATCTAAGCGCCTAATCTCTGTATATATGATTGGTTTAGTTCGATCAATATTTACTGGGAACGAAGACAATAGAAATCATTAACCACAACAATTAACAGCTCGATATTACAGGTAACACGAATCTGATTCAATCCATATTGACTCGGAGCGACTGCGTAATATTTTTATTTGATGGACTGATTGAACTTTAGACGTGAAATCATCGGTATAATGACCGACATCAACATACCTGGCATACTACGCCAACCGTTCGAGAATTTTAGTGTCAAAAGTTTCTTAATTGGCAAAAACCGGTTTACAAAATTACTTAGCATAGTCTTATACATATTCTGAGACGTATGCAGAAGTAAGACGCGTTTACAAAACGTGTCTTTTCAGTTATCGTCTTTTTTCCTCCTTTTTATTTCTTTATTCACCACTTGCCGCAACATGTTTCATAAAGTGTAATGTCAAGATATCCCGAAGAGACGTTTATTTAACTATCATCGGACTGATACAAGCTGTGCACGATATACGAAGCGAATGGTGTGATCATCGGCGATAAATAAATAAATTGTTTAGTCTGGAAAGAAGTTTCTGTTTTTCGCTCGTTGCATTTGCTAGCAATTTATTTTCTTATGAAACGGTTCGTGCATTTTGCATATGATGTGCGCCAATTTATAAGGTAAATATGGTACAAAAACTGCGAAGAAGTTCTCATATGCCGACGAAACTGTTATAAAAAAAATGGTAATACAAATGTTGTTTTTCTTTTAATACAAAGGATTTACTTTCATGTTAATATTCTCATGGCAGACGTACAGTGGGTGATCAACTCAATATTCCCTTCTATCATGCAATAAGTAAACCAGTGCCTATGAACTTAACCTACTGTATGGTACTACATATTATTCATTTCCTACCGCAATTTCAAAAAAATTTTTATGGCACCTCGACTGCACCACTCTATAGAGCCATAATTGATTATAAACAGGGTTGACATAACACTCCCGCGGCAAGATCGTAATAAGGCAAGTGTACGACCAAATGGGCGACCTTGCGATGCACACGTTATTTATACCACTTGTGCCTCGTTTTTTTATAAATAATGCACTTACATTATTTACAGCTGTTAATGCGTAGTGCAAAATGGATAAGACTGACAAAATGTATACAGCATGACGTAAGTTTCCACATTTGTCCCGTAGAACAACGTATGCAGTGCTGAAAAGATGTTCTTATATTTAGAAAATTATCGCTCGATACCTGTGGATATAGTACAAGCATAATTAGAATAATCTTTAGAAATAGATAACAAATCTATACACGCACCATCACAAACTTTTCTTAATCTAGTAAAATCGAAATCTTTGTTTATAATACTCTCGAAGTTTTCAACAACACACATATTTTTATGTCACTTGTAGCATATAGGAGTGAGTGTACATCGTTCATAATTTACGTGGACTCCACTAACAACAAAGCCGTGTCTTGAAATCTTTTGATCAAGTCAAACAAGCCTTTATACGAGGATAGTTTGACAAGTAGTGAGAATGAAAAAGAAAAACGAATTTTTTAAATACAAAATAATTTTTATTTTTCAATATATTCTCCTAAAAGAGCAATACATTTATTCCAACGGTGCTCCAATGCCCTTATGCCATCTCTAAAATACGATTCTGGAGGTAATCAATGAGCAAAATGCCCTTTGAATCTCAAATAATTGATGCCATCACCTTGTTTGCCGATAAAGTGGTTTTCGCTTTCTTTGGAGGTGCAGAACCATGTTCTAACCATTGTTTCGACTGTTGTTTAGTTTCGGGTGTACTAAAGTGTACCCAAGTTTCATCGCAAGTAACAAATCGCCTACAAAAGTCAACCGGAGTCCGCTTATAAAGGTACAAACACTCATTGGAAATGCGCAATCGAGTGAACTTTTGATCAGTCGTAAGCAATCGCGGCACCCATCTTGCCGAAAGCTTCAGAAGGCCCAATTCTTTCGTTAAAATGTGGTGTACGCGTTCTGTCGAAATATTTACCAAGTCTGCTATCTCTCTCACTTTGAGTCGTCGATCTTGCGTAATAATATTATGGATTTTTATAATCATTTCCTTAGAAGCCACGATTTTGGGTGCTCCAGAGCGCGCTTCATCGACACAGCTTGTTCTACCACGTTTAAATTCATTTATCCATCTACTTATTGTGGCGGATGATGGAACAGATTCACCTAATGTTTCCCGTAACTCATCTTTTATTTCGGTAGATTGCATACCCATAATTACGAAGTGTTTAATCACCGTACGATACTCTTTTTTTTCTGCTTTTTTCATTTTAGCAAAACGACGTGTTGCTTCTTTTTCAATGAGCAGTCAAAAATAAACTCATCAACCGATTTATCTAAATATCGGAATGTAAACATATTAATAGGCAACCTAAATTACAGTGCATTTGTTTTATCAGTTAGAGCGCCACCTATGTGTCATTCTCACTACTTATCAAACTATCCTCGTAATTTCGTAAATTTGTGTTAAATCGGTTTCACACGAAGTATTTTCAAATTCCCTCTGTCTTTCCTGAATTTCTGCAGTTTCGTTGGGTTTGAATAGTAGAACTGTAGATTTTATTTTTTGGAAATTTTCGCAATAATAGGAAGTCACTTTCAACCACTTTCCCTAATGTATGAGAATTGGCTCTGGTGGCTCAGGAATACCGGGGTACAGCCTGATATTTGAAATTAATGTATCCACCTCTGGATAACATTGTCGAATACTTTGTGCTACAGGGTGTAAAGCATGAACTTTACACGTCACTTGCAAAAGTCACGTTTGAACAGCCTACACTGCACATAGACGCTACACCATCGTTCACAAACATCAACAGATGATCAGCAGAATGTTGATATTTTTTAGCGTATCCAGCACTGTATTCGTAAATGCTTCGCCAGTGCACTTTTCTAATCTTTTACTAGCTAACACAATGGGAAATGTCGTTTCAAAACGATCTAGAACACGCAGTATAATATTCAAAATATAATGTTTTTCTCTATCTCTCACTTCGTCGACAAATAACCACAGCTATTTATCTTTTACTACAGCTTTGATCATATACTCAATGCCGTTACGCAAAGTTGGCATATAGCTCTATAACGCTTTAAGGGACGATAGCTTCTCAGTTGGGATTATATTTATTTCAGAAGTCATGAAACGGTTGCTTATTGAGTAGATAAAGTCTAAAATCACAGGTGGTGGTGATATCATGAATACTAAATCTAACCTAAATTGCGTTTTTGGTGGTACATAATTTTTATTATTTTATATGACTTTTAAGGTCGCGCTAGTCCCAGCACATCAACGGTTTGTCGCAAACTTTACAGAATATATTAGCAACATTATAATATAAATCGGACAATTCGTCAACAAATTTTTACACTTTGCGTCGACGGCAATAAATTGATGATATCTTAGTTACGAACAAATACTATATATGTACAGGGTCGTCAGAAATTCGTGGATAATCGCCAGGTAGGATAATTCTATGTTAATTCCGAATCGCAATCCTAATACAAAAATGTTGTGTTGTCATTTGTAAAGCCATATGAATTGTTTAAATGAAGTGTAGATTTGGCAACATGGAATAAAACCGTCAATAAATCAGTAGGGACAACATGACAAAATACAAGTTTTATGTAAGTTAATAAAAATAACAATAATAATGATAATGATAATTAAAGTGGATACTGGAGTTTGTAGCAGTTGGTTTTGAAAATAAAGTTGTAGCCTTTATAGAATTGAATTTAGGACGACATATACGGGACAGTTAAGCCCATGGTGTCTTTAATTCTATTTATTGCTTCCTGTTCATTGGCCCCGGAGGCGTCACATAAATACTACTCTTCAAAAAACCCAAACAAAAGAGTCAGAAATTATGACTGGTGGCCTCGCAAGCGATGATATTGGTCCATGTCGTCCGAACGTTCATTCAACCATGTTTATGCAATTCTTGCAGGATGAGTTGTGTTTTGATTTGCCTGTAAAAAGTGTCAAATCAGGATTCTTGGTGATCTCGCTCCATCGCTGACACTGACGTCATATATCCCTAACGTCCGATCCCTGATTATTATTATTATTAAGTAGTATAATATTGAATCTAATATAAAATGAAAATCATTCAGATCTTAATAAGACCCTGTTTATGACGCGCTTCGGGTTATTAATTCTCATCATGTAAACTGTGGTCTTACTAACGAACATATTTTCTGTAAGGGTTATCGTTTCGTTTGGGAAACAGTAAAGAATGAAAAAGCAATACCTCCCTCTATCGTCCAAATATAAATTATCCGAAAGAGCGAAGTTTAGCTAATGAATGTTGATAACTTGCGCGTCGTAAATGGGGTCGTATTAACTTTTAAATTATTCTCGCACGTTTACGTAATGACGAATGCCAAGTTTAAATGTGTTCTCTTTATATACGCACCGTAACAACAGTGCTGTAAATTAGACAAGACGAGCTTCGCTCTCTTGGAAAATTGCATGTTTGTACGATAGAGGGAGGTATTGCTTTTTATTACTTTGATAATCTTAGTTACTTTTTATTTAATTCTACATAGTAGAAGCAATGATTGTTATTATTGTAATTCGATTAGATCTTGAAGCTTAGTAAGAAGTGAAAAATATAAAGAATGTTTGAAATTGCGCTGGATTTTTAAGAATAAATAAAATATAGATCACACACTGAATTTGTCTGTGTATTTGGGCATTTAAAAAGTGTAATGTATAACATTTATAAAAATGGCTTCGTACACGGTACAAAAACGCGTTCAAATTGTTGAATTATTTTATGAAAATCAGCGTTCTGTTTAAAGAGTTTTTAGATACGTGATACGTGAATTTTACAGTTTACATAATCGTCCATCTGAAAGCACTATTCGTCGAATTATTAAGAAATTTCAAGAGACCGGTTCCATGGAAGATCAAAAAAATGAAAAACACAGTTGTAGTGGTCGTTCACAAGAAAATATTGGTTTGGTTCGTGAAAGTGTTGCTGAAGATCCTGAAATGTCCATTAGACGACGTTTACAACAATTTGGACTTAGTTGTTCAACAACATGGCGTATTTTACCTCTGAAGGCATATAAGGTTCAAATAGCACAGAAATTGAAGCCATTAGATCATTTAAAACGTCGTTCATTTGTCAATTTCATCAACGAACAACTAGCTGATTTTTCTCAAAAATAATGTTTTCTGAAGAGATACATTTTGAACTCGGCGGCTATGTTACTAAACAAAATTGCCATATCTGGGGTGAGGAAAATCCACGAACTATTCATGTAAAACCTATGCATCCTAAACGAGTTACTGTTTGGTGTGCATTATGGATGCAGGTGGTGTAATTGGACCTTACTTCTTTGAAAATGCTGCTGGTGAAGCTGTAACTGTGGTGATCGATATCGTCGGAAGGTAATCGAATTTTTGTGGTCTGAATTTAAGGATATTGATCTTGAGGATATGTGGTTTCAACAGGATGGCGATACACCTCACGTGGCACACGAATCAATTGATTTATTAAGAGAAAAATTTCCTGGACGTGTAATCTCAAGAAACGGTGATGTTAATTGACCATCAAGATCATGTGATTTGATACCGTTAGACTATTTTCTTTGGGGTTATATGGAAAGTCAGGTTTCAATTCACAATCAGTTCCTGCTTTGAAAGATGAAATTATTCGTGTCATTGGTGAGATAGAGCCCCAATTATGTCAAAATGTCATTGAAAATTTTAACAAAAGAGTGGACTGTGGAGCTGCAAGTGGAGACCATTTGGCAGATATTATTTTTCGCATATAAATGTCATAACTGATACTTCAATTACCAATAAAATATTTTTGAAAGTGAATGCAAATTATGTGTTGTATTTATTCTAAAAAAAAAACATGAAATTTGAAATATTTTGGGTTGAAGGAAGCAATTTAAATCATCGTTTCGTTGAATTTTATTATAAAAACTATTCTAATAATAGAAAATAAGTTGTATAAAGAAAATCATATAAAAATCGAACCGCACTTTCGCTTTTGTATACTAAAAAAGAAATAAACACAGAAACAGAATCACTAAATAGACTACACGTGCAGTTTTGATCACGAACCAATTTATATCACAATTCGGTTGCTCGCACCTGTAACTTAAAGTCCCACACACACTTTTTTATCCCCGTTGTTTATTTAACGAGCACTCCCGTGTTTATTTTCCAGTTTTCGACAATATCCAACTGTTACAATTCACCGCGCCAGCCTACCGGCTCCATATTCCATAAACAACAAATATGTAGACCATTCGCTCCTGTATATTTATGTGATGTTTTGTGGGACGCTAGCATTTGGACGGCTCGTCTCATCATCAAAATCATCCGTCCGCTCTTCATTTTCAAAAGGCCGTGTGTGAAGCGCCGTCGTTGTGCCACGCTATGTGTTGAAAATGGAGATTTTTTAATTTGTAGGTATACTTTGTTTGTTTCTTTAATAACGCAGTAGGTGTAAACTCTCGTATATTTCGGTGGGGAGCAAAAAAAAAGATAGCTACACGAAATTTTCTGGAAAATATTGCTTTATTATGATGTGAATGATGTTAATGTTTTGTTTACGTAGAGAGGAACAAAAAAAATATTCATGCCTGGTTTAAGCGAATACAGACGAACAAAAACTTTTTTTTTATTTACATTTTTATGTTTTACAAATTGTTTTTGATTAAAATGCAGGCGGTTATATTTAATTCATGAAAACGGCAGACTAAAAGCATAGCGTGCTTTAAATTTTCTACCATTTCCATGTCGTAAAAATAAATAGCAAATTTTGAATGTATTCTCAATGAATCAGAACATTTCGTTTTTCGTTAATTCAGATTGCAGGTGCAGAAAATTATTGCATTAAGTAGAGGTGGTCATTGTACGACAGTGATACCAGAAATATCCGACAAAATAAAGAAAACGCAAAAATTTTGAAGGAAATATATTTATTTTTCTACTATTTTTCCTTTCAGCTCTATATGCTTTTCCCAGCGATGTTCAATAAGTTCCATACCTTTTTATAATAAGAACTGTCTTGCTCCTCAACATAGCCATTAACTGCCGATATCATTTCTTCATCGTTGTAAAATTTTTGGAACATAGAGCCATTTTTTCAAGCTTGGGAACACAAAATTAATCCTAGGGGCTAAATCTGGCCAATAGGTTGCATGAGATAGCAATTGAATTCATTAATTGTAACCATTGCAATAACGGATTTGTGAGGTGGTACATTGTCTTGATGAAATAACACTTTCTTCTTAACCAAATACGGCCGTTTTTGTTTGATTTCTTTGCTCAAACGTTGCAATAAGTTCGCATAATACTCGCCGTTGATAGTTTTTTCCTTTATTGAGATAGTCAATGAAGATTATTCTACGCACATCCCAAAAAACCGATGCCATGACCTTGTCTGCAGATGAAATGGCCTTCGCCTTCTCTGGTGCCGGTTCTCCCATTTGTATCCATTGTTTTGATTGCTCTTTTTCTCGAGTGTGAAGTGATGGACCCATGTTTCATCCATGGTTATGAAACGGCGCAAAAACGATGCTCGTCTTGGCAGCTCGTACGGTCTTGTTTAAACTCTGTTACCCAATATTTCATTGCTGTAAACGAAGGAGCAGACTCACCGAGAGTAGAATTCAGTTCAGCTTTTATATCGGTTAGGCTGAGGGCTTTCAAATAAAAGCGGGAGCGTGGGGGCCCCGAGTTTATATCTTGAGCTACTTTAACACCCTCGAGAACAAGCAAAAATTTGTTATGTATGGGTTTGTATTTATGGTTCCGCTAAACTCAACAGACCCAACGTTACGGAGAATTTGAAACACACATTAAAACATGTTAGAAACGGACAAATTTCTTCATAAAAATCTCAACGAAATTAGAATTAATAAGTATGTTTATTTGCTCTTTGTCAATGTCATTTATAACTTTCAACTTTATCTACAATTAAACTTTATACTTTATTTACTTTTTTAGTATGGTTCCTTAAAAAGTACTCGTGATGGAACGAATGGAATTTCCAACGATACACAGTTTGTCGCAGAGAAAATCGAACTTTTTTAAAATAGTAATTCTTAGTGACGCCATCTATGAAAAAAGATTAGCGTCGGTAAGGTAGATCTTTCACCAATGTTATGTCAAAATATTATAACATTTGCATCATTACAAGCAGAGATATTGCGCATAAAGTAACAGTATGGATTTGGCATTCGTCGAAAAATGAATTTTAAACAAAGAGCAAATATAAAGTTCTATTTTAAACTTAGTAAATCGTTTAGTGAAACGTTTAATTCGATGAAACAAATATATGATGATGCATGTTTATCATGTACAAGTGTGTATAAGTGGTATAAACGATTTAAAGGCGGTCATAGGGACGTAAATAACGACGAACATCCTGGTGCAAGAAAATCTGTGGTTACGGAGAGTAACATCGAACTTGTGTGAATTTATCAGAAATATCCTGATTGCAATACTTAGGAATGAAATTAAATATTTCCAAAGATTCAATACATCGCATTTTGACACAGCATTTTGGACTGAAAAGGTTGTAAGGTTTGTACCACACAAGGTAACCAGATTCAACATTGTACAGACTTGATTAACGACTCCAAAAACGACGAGAACTTCAGTTATTCTGTTACAACTAGCGACGAGACGTGGTATTTTCAATATGAACCGGAGACCAAGCGTCAAAGCTCTGAATGGATGCATCCAAGCGAAGAAAGACCAAAAAAAAAAGCTATTTGGAGAAGTCAAAAGTGAAGATAATGTTGATTTGTTTTTATGATTCGAAAGGCCTAGTGCACAAAAAGTTTGAAACAAATAGTCAAACAGTCAATACTCTATATTATCTTGGTGTTATGAAACGTCCTTTGACGTGTATTCGTCGTGCCCTTAATATCGTGAAAATAGTAATTGGCATTTGTTACATGATAATGCACCATTAACCATTCACGGTGTGCACCGGATTTGGTCCAGTGTGATTTCTATCTATTCTCCAAACTACATTCGCCGATGACAGGACAGAGTTACGCCGATGTAGAGGTCATTAAAGAGGCGCCCGCAGCGATCTTGAAGGACATCTCTAATGATGAACTTCAAATTCATTCGACATATTAATTAACCATGCAAAACATTGTATTGAAGTCGAAGGCGACTACTTTGAGTAAAATATATGAACTTTACCAAAATAGTAAGCTTTTGTTTTTATTTTAAAAAAGCTCGGTTTTCTCTGGGACAGACTGTGAATATGTATACGTATGAAACAAAATATAACAAAAAGAGAGAGACTCAAACGTAAATTCCAAACATATTATTGTACGCACATATGTATGATAAAAAATATTCTCGAAATAAAGAAAAAAAACTGAGTAGTCTCCTGAATATATGTTTATTTATATTCAAAAATGGGGTTTTATATTTACGACAATGTACAAGGAGAAAAGAATGGAAATCGTGCTGGAGGCAAAAAAGATTTTTTTTTTATTATAACCAAAATTTGACTTTTATACACGCAAATATTTAAGAGCGGAATATTTTCTTTCATTTTCCGTTCTCCCGTTTCGTTCTTGACTTATTGATAAGTTCTTATGTAAAGAAAGCAAAGAGAACAAATATGCGTAGGATTGCTGTCATTCAAGATGTTATCTATTTAAATTCTAACTGCGTTCGTTACTAATTTTAATGTGGAAAAGAACGATCCTTATCATTATAATGGCTTCCCTCAAGACAGAATATACAATAAAAAGTGTAGGGTGAATCAGAGTTGGAGGGCGAGCAACAAAATAGATGTCCCAACAACATCAATTGAGACGGCGAATAATTTTTTGGGCAGCACTTGGAAGTCACATAGAAACTAGATCGTCTGATGATACTAAATGCTCCTAATTTTTACTATATATGAAGAAACTGCCACTAATATTATAGGCAATTTAAATAAACTTTTTTCTTTCATTTAAGCTTTTGTTGTTTTTAAAATAGTCTACTGTACAAAGTTATAGCCCGAAACAGTGTCTGTAAATTACTCCTTGAAAATTCTCAACAATTTCAAAAGTAATGTGAAAACTTAAAATTTCCTTCTCATTATACCGTTGTAATTAAGACGGAAATTAATGAAAAAATATGCCCTTGGAGGAGAATCGAACCCCTGTCCGCTGCTTGTCGGGCAGGTGTTATACCATTAAGCTCCTTGTAGGACTCGAATGTTACGATACGTCTTAAGGAATCAAATCTTACGGTCTTTGATAGTTTAATTGTTCATCTAGATATATTAAAATGTCACTAATAATTTATAATAATTCAATAAATAAAATGAAACAATAGAATTATTTTTATATTACGCGCTTTATTTTATTTACAGCAATACAAATCACTGTTATGTCACGAATCATAGATATACTGGAACTGTCAATGTTTTGTTTACGTGCTGCAAAGACCTTCGTACATGGATTTGGCAAATATATTGTCGCGTATATGGTAAATCCTTTTGTGGTACCTACTGTGCCATAGCAAAAAAAATTAGTAATGTTTTAATTATAGATCTAATGACGGATTGCATGTTATTTCTTGAAACATTTTAAATGTTATTCACCCAAGATTAAACATCTAATAGATAAACAATTTTTGTTCAAACCCTGTATAACATTTTAAAAATTTAAAAATTTTAAGAATTATTATATTTCAACGTATCATCCTTTGTTTTCCTGAATGTTTACTTCGTTGTATATTTAGATTGTATAATTGCTCTTATTTCATATTTGAAATTTGAGAACATCAAAGTGATTTTTGTTTTAAGAATGGTTTTATAATTAGTAATTTAATTATAAAATTAAAAAAACAGACATTAAAAAAAGTAATATTAGCTAGCGGTAGCTCATATTTGTGTTATTAGGCTGTCTTTACTTACGTAATTGATTGATTCATTGTAACATTTTGTCACTACGCTCCTGATGTAGCTAATAAAGGCTGGCGAAATAATGAGTGATTGAAAAAATCTGAGTTTCATTTATTACAAACCGATAAACTCAGTTGCCTTTCGACATATATACACTATCGCTCATAAGTATTTGGTCGCTCGCATTTAACCCGCAAATTATAACAAAACTCAAAATCAAAATACCAATATATTCTTATTATTAACATATTAGAAAAATATATATTTTACATCTAAAATAAATTGTTGTACAATACATTTATCTAAATTTTAGACTCATATATATGTCCTCCTTTATTTTTAATCACTGCAGCACACAATCGAGGCATTCTTTCGATTAATTTTCCTAATGTCTAACATATTATTTTATTTTGCGGGATTTTCCAAATGTTAACAGCAGAGAGGGGGGCTGATTTTCTCACTTGTCAGTCAAATTGTTCCCACAGCAACTCGACAGGATTTACATCGGGACTCTGGGAAGGCCACGACATAACTTTTATGATTCTCTCGTTCTCCAATATCTGAAAATATTCCCGGCATTATTTGAAAGTGTGTTTCGGCTCATTATCTTATTGGAAGATAAAATTCTGACCCGAAATTTTATTTCCAGAGGGGATTGCGTTTTTCTTTAATATGCGCTTATACTGTTCATTTTTTAGTATACCTTCGATTTTTACGACATCGGCCACATTTGATCCAGAAAAGCAACCCCATATCATGACTGAACCTCCACTATGCTTAACAGCAGGGGCTATGCATTCTTCCTGAGCTCGCTCACCCACAGACCTCCTCACGAAAACACGTCTTCGTTAACTGAAACTCTCGAATTTGGATTCATCGGTCCACAATACTTTACTCTAGTCTTCTATGGTCCAATTTTGGTGATCGCGTGACCACCTTAAACGTTTTTGCTTGCCTTGCTTGCGTAGAAGCGGCTTCCGCATTGCAATTCGTCCATGATGACTGGCTTCTTTTAATCGCTGTTTAACTATGGAAACACTTATGAGTTTTCGACGAACAGACATAAATTTTGTTGTGATTTCTGAGGCTGTTTCTCGTCTATTTCTCTTGCTTGTTACCACCGTTGCAAGATCTGCTGAAGTTGTTGCCCTGGGTCTGCCTCTTCGAGTTCTGCTCAACAAACTTCCACATTCGCGGTGTTTTTTGATGATATTAACCACGGTGGACTGATTTAATTTAAGATCTGTGGCAATTTTGCGGTTGCTTTTGCTAGTTTTATGGTATGCGATTATAAATGACCGTGTTTCTGCACTCAATTCCTTCTGTTTAAGCATTTCTAATTGATTGAACGTCTTCGAAACACACGATGTTTTCGCCATGAGCACCTCACAAAAACTAACTACAATTTTGCCAAAATACCCAAGTATAAATACTCAATAGTTTACAGTAACACCCTACCTTCAAATAAAATCATAACAGTCGAGAAATTTCCAAGAATTGAGAGATTTAATCCCTTAAGTGCAATTATTCTACCTGGAGTTTTATTAGGGTACTATCATTCATTGTGAATGATTGGGTAATCACATAATTATTTTCGAATAAGCTTTTACAGATTTTAATGTTTACTATGAAACTATTTCTTACTACAGAAATAAATTTTATGATTACAGCTTTTTTATAGAAACTGTAATGAGACAAGGGTGACCAAATACTTAAGAGCAATACTGTATGTATGTCTACAAATAAACCTCAAGCTTTTGTATATATTTTCACAATAAGGTTAGTATTCTTCTGCAGTAATATAAGAATTAACATTAACCATTTGTAAATTCTCATCATTTGTAAATACTATATTACTAAACAATTATATATTTTGGAACTAAAACTTATTTTGTACGCAATAGTTTTACTTTTAGTAATGCTAACTATTATGAATATTCTAATGGTAGTACATACCCGGTAAATAATGGACAGGGGTTCGATTTCCCTCCGATGACATGATTTCTTCATTAAATTCTGCTTTAGACAAAACAGTGTAATAAGTAGGGAATTTTGAGATTTTAATAATTTACATCGCGTACTAGGGTATATACAAGGGTACTAGGAAAGTTTTACAATATGACACAACAATGGGTCGTAGGAAGCTGCTTGTTGCTGCAGGTTGAGACATGTTCATATGTGCATAGTAGCCGCCGCGCCATGTCGATGGGCTCAGTTATTCCTTAGCAGTGAGAGTGTAAAGTGCTTGCAATGGTATCGTGGTTATGGAATGAGATAAGGGCAGTTTTGCGTTATAATTTCGTGCGTGGTGTAAACATAGACCAGTGCTTCGAAGAAATGACTCTTGCACTAGGTGATGTTGGTCCACATCGCACAACGATATTCAGGTGGTATAGAGAATTCCAAAGGGGAAATGTAACTGTGGAGGAAGCTGATAGACCGGGAAGGCCACGAAAGTTAGTTACGGAGGAGAACGTTACTACTGTGAGGAAAATGCTTGGCGAGAATAGGCGAGTGACCTACCAACAGATAGAGGGTACTTCAGGCCTAAATGCATCAGCAAATCGTTCGATTCCGCATGATCATTTGCACGTGAAGAAACTTTGTTCTCTCTGTGTACCGCATCGACTGACTGAAGAGCAGATGACAATCTCGGTATGTGAACAATATCGTGACAGGTGACGAGACTTGGCTGTACTATTACAATGTGCCGACCAAACCTCAAAACAAAGTTCGGGTCTTTGATGATGAGGACAAACTCGTAGTTGTCAGAAAATCCCGATCTGTAAAGAAGAAAATCATAGCTGTATTTTTCAAATCGAGTGGAATTGTGGAATGCGTCATTTTGGACACACAGAAGACAGTCACAGCTATGTGGTATACTGAACAATGCCTGCCTAAAGTCATTGGATCTATGAAGAACTTGCGGCCAAAGTCAAAAATGGACACCTGGTTCCTTCATCACGATAATGCTCCAGCACACCGCGCCAAAGCCTGCACCGAATATTTGACCACGACAGGATTGAAACTTCTCGAGCACTCTCCCTATAGTCCAGATCTTGCACCCTGCGACGAAGATTAAACTAAAAGGGAGGCGGTTTTCCAGTGATCAGAACCTTCTGCGGGCTTGGAAGAACGAGTGTACTTTACTCCCTAGTGAAACTTGGCAGAATTGGTTTAAAGATTGGTTTCGGAGGATGGAGAGGTGTATTGAGTGCAGAGGAAATTACTTTGAAAAAATTAAATAAACAAAGTTGTATTGCAAAACTTTCCCAGTACCCTTTGTATATATGCAATTGCATATGCATCTTTAATGTCGTTAAAGGAAACACAATGTGAATAAATGAAATTGGCTGCCAATAAACAATATTTATAATTATTTTCATATAAAAATCCAGATTTCTTTTCTCTGTTCCCGATGTATTTCATTTAGTCTTAAATTAGACCATTAAAGGAAATTAAATGTAAAAATTTCATTTTCAAATATGGTATGCAAACTTCAATGAATGTTTTAATAACTACTTATTACTTTCAAATATTGTTCCTTCTCACACGAAACAAGCCAATTACTACGCTTTCCATAAACTATGCAAAACAATAAAAAAAATTATGACGATGGGGTATTATTCCGTTTCATGTTCATACAATTTCCTTATCGCACAAAAACGACTGACATCATAAAAATAAATAAATACAAAAGTGAAGGGAGATAAGGGACACATGTCTGTAATAACAGCTTCTTGCACTTTGCCTTAAGCTTCTTAGAGTCACTAGATAAATATCTTGGACGTTGCAGTCCCGCAGCACGAGCGCAAAATTGCCACCGCTCTATGAACGTTGCATCTGATAAAAGTCATAACCTTGTCGGAGTATATATAAAGACATGCAAAAAGTTGATATGATCTAACGTGGGGATTATGCATCTTAAAAAATTCGTGAGGTAGAATTGCAGCGTGGTATATTTAAAAGACATTTCTTCTCTTCCTTTTCAGTAAAGTGCACGACATACAGCTTTTCAAAGCGAGTATATACATACATACTTGCGTATTTGTTAAATTTAAAATCAAACGAACTCTGAAGTACATTTATATTTACACAGAATATTTTGTTCTTGCATATCCATTTAAATATTTGAAGGACTTTAGCTTTGGTGTTATATAGATCTTGTTGATAGCATTCTCCTTGTTATTTAATGTTGTACATTAGGAAGTCTCTTTACGAATTAAAATTCGTACCGGATTAACAAACACGCAAAAAATTCCTCTCATAAGTAGAATAGTTAACTTTGAAACTAATTCGAACGTTTTGAAAAACTAATAGATATACATATATTTCAAAATATTTTGTTATAAGTAATGTTGTAGAAACCTCAGGGTTCACACCAGTATATAGCATCGCTAGGAGGGCTGTACGTGTGCGTAATTTTAACATAGGAAAGCAAAAATTTGTTTTGTATAGCCCTGCTAGCTAGGCTATACGTGGTTTGTTCAAAAGGAAAGGTGAAATTTTTTTTTTGTTATGTTGATACACATGTGTTAGTCATATTTTGGCATTATCAGCCAAATTGGATTAGTAGTTTGTTGTTGACAACAGAAAAGCTTAGTCACGTTTGTGTGTGTTCTTCGATTTTTGACTTTTGAAAAAAAATTAATCAAAGAATATGTATTAAATTTTGCATTAAAAATGGAATACAGTGCTCCAAGGTACTTGAAATATTGACTGTGGCATTCGGCGAGTGCACTTGTCTCAAAAAAGTGCTTATAAGTGGTATAAGCGCTTTACAGAAGGCCGAGAAAATGCACGCCAACTTCGATCAAATGTGAAGGTTTTGCTCACTATTTTCTTCGATTACAATGGCGTGGTGCATCATGAGTTCTTGCCAATAGGTCGTACTGTTAATAAGGAATACTACAAGAAAATTATGGAACGTTTGCGTGAAGCAATACGGCTCAAACGATCGGAATTGTGGAAAAAAATCATGGATTCTGCATCATGATAATGCACCAGCCCACACATCAATGCTTGTTCGTAATTTTTTGGCCAAAAACAACACCCTAATCATACCCCAACCACTTTATTCACAAGATTTGGCTCCCTGCGACTTTTTCCTATTCACAAAACTGAAGAGACCAATGAAAGGAAAACGTTTTGCCACAATTGAGGAGATAAAGTCAGAATCGAAGAACGAGCTGACGGCCATACCGAAAAGCGCATTTCAGAAGTGCGTCGAGGATTGGAAGAAGCGCTGGCATAAGTGCATTATATCTGTGGGGGATTACTTTGTAGGGGACAAAATGGATATTGATGAATAAATAAATACTTTTCAAAAAAATTCAAAATTCACCTTTCCTTTTGAACAAACCACGTATGCTGCCGCGAACCTAGAGATTTGTACAACGTGTACTGCAGTACTGCAACGGATGGAAATAAATTTCTAAACAGAAATTTATTTCCACCCGTTGCGGCTAACAATCTACTTTTGTGACGCATCTTCGCGTCATCGACATGTTACAAGCTATCGAAAATATCTATACCGGTTTGTCCTCTATCGGTTTCTGTCGCGGGTTACTCGCGTTACTTTACTTCAACATTTATTTGAATATACTTTCGCAAATTGCAAATGAATTATTTGAATATATTTATTTTAGGTTTAAGTGCAATTAAAAGACTCGCAGGTGTATATGAACTAAAGAAAAGGCTTAGAGAAGTATGTCAAGTCATTGAAGAATTTGGTATATGGTATAACAAATCCCAACGCTTTAATCGTTAAGACGCGTGTTGAAAATGAAAAATTGAAATTTAAGGCTTATCAAATAGTATTCCGAGATCTTTCACTGAATTTGTTTTCGAAAGTAAATGCCCATTTATAAAATAAGAAGGGAAAAAAGGTGTTAATTTTTTAGTAAAAAATATAATAAAATATTTGTCAATATTGAAACGCAAACGATTGACAATAAACGAATTAGTGAGCAAGTTAATACTCCCCTTTAAGTACATGATATCCTTATTAAACGATTCCACATTGAAAATCAGCATAACCTAAAGCGTTAGAAGCTAAATGTGTAAGTTATTTATCGAAAGTGGGAAGAATAGCGGAAAAGAAATTCTGCTAGATAATGCGGAAAGAACACCACCAGTCTTGCAATCGACTATTGAATATTTCCGGTCAGATCATTATAATGGGAAGGAAAATAATCACTGATGAAAGAATATTTAAGCCACGTTAAGGATTCACAAGTACTTAGACGAAAGACATAAAATTTAGGTCGCAAACCACGAATATTCTAATAATAAACATTAAGTGTAACGGAAGTGCTGCTGGAGAATTGCTACTTTTACGTAGTGTCTCTCTTTATATAATAGTCTTTGCTCAACATCTGGACAGATACTTGTCCGTATTGTTTTTGAGGATATTTTAGTATTAAGACAAAATTTCAAGATTTTGCATTGCCAAGGTGTATATATTCCAAAAATAATCCCAATAATACGCACAAAAATCAAAACATCTTAAGAATCACTTATTTTTTAACACTGTGATTGCATATAACTACCAAACATTATAACTATTTATACTCTCTCAAATTTGCCTCATTTTAGTCCCATTGTAAGCCTCTGACTTAAGAAAAATAGTTGAAAATACTCTTATCTTTTAAGTAAAAGCAAGCGTAATTGTGCAGTCTTTAGATATCGAAGAGCTCCTCACATTGACATATTGTTATTTAACCCTTTAATTGAGAAAATTTGAGCGTCCTACCTAGATATATTTGTCAAATTTCCTTTAAGGTTATATATTTGTAAGTATAAATTTTACTGTGACTGCATTGTTAGTGTAGAAAAATTGTGTAAGTTAACATACTTAAGTTACAGCTCTTGGGGGCTAACATATATTCTAGTAATTTAGTGGTAATTCAATCTCAAGAAGTAAATATCAGACCAGATAATGAGGGAATATTATAGCAGTTTAGTATTTTGAGTATTTTAGTTGCATCAAGTTAAATTTCCTAAAAATCAATACGGGACCCTATTTCGATCTTCATATCAATTTATGAAGCTGCGTTATAGAAGAGTTGAGGAATAATAAATGTTAAATATTATATTCTAAATTTTGATAATGATATCAATAAAATTGGATAATCTTTTACAATTTAGTTAATCTACCAGAAATATATATATATGGAATTAGCTTGAAAACTTGCCGTTTAAGAGACCGACGCAGCAATATGCCGACGAAATAGTTTGTCAGTAAGATCATAGCAATTTTGTATTTAAATAAAGCACAAAATAATTGAGATATTGGGCTCAAATTTATTTCAAATGCAGCACACATACGTATTACATTTAACTATGGAACATGACAACCGCGAGCACGTTTGCAGCGGTCGATTATTTAGAGTAAATTTTCCACCACTCTTTCACAAATATTAGCTGAAACGTTGGCAATTTCGCGTCCGATATTGTCCCTGAACTACTCTAAGATTGTTGGCTTGTTGGCATAAACCAAAGAATTAATGTAATCCCGTAAATAGAAACCCAACGCCGTTAAAATGCATCAGCAAGGTGATCACTCGACCAGACGATTTCTCGAGATTACACGGTTACTGAACTTCCCCTTCAATACATCAATAGTTTGATCAGCTGTGTAGCATGTGGTACCATCTTGTTGGAACCACATACCAGTGACGTCAAATTCACCCAATTCAGGCCAAAAATATCTTGCAATATAGCATGATAGCGAACACCATCGACAGTAACCTGGCGATCATTTTCATCATTAAATATCATGTAGTTGATTTGATCTCTTCATATCTACATAACAGAAGTTGCTATGTTTCGTATAATGGAGTTTCTTCAGATGTACATATATACTGCTTCCACAGGGATCCACTTTGGGACCCTTATTGTTTAGTATTTTCATTTACGATTTGTTTAAATTACGTACATGTAATTCCTTGGCATATGCTGACGATTTAAAAATTTTTCCTAGGATAACATCCTATGACGCTTGCCAGATACTGCAGCATAATCTTAATACAATTAGTGAATGGTGTGTGCAGAATGACATTACTATTAATGTTGATAAGTGTGCTGTTGTCACTTTTACTAAAAGCAATAATCCCCTTATTAGTCGGTACACCATTGATCACAGTGTCAGTCTGAGGAATCCGGGAATTATGGACTTTGCGGTCCTGTTTGACTCCAGATTGAAATTTACAGATCACATCACTACTATACGTGCTTCGACTTCACGTGCTTTTGGGTTTCGTTGTGCGTTCCTGCAGACATTTTAATAACATTGCGTCTCTCAAAGTTTTATATTATACTTTTGTCCGGACTAAGCTTGAGTATGCCTCGGTGGTATGGTATCCTTGCTATATTTATCAGAGTTTGTTTCTGGAGAGAATCCAGAAAAGGTTTTTAAAGTACTTATCTTACCGGCTTGATGGTACATACCCACCGAGGGGAGTTGATTATGAGGCGTTATTAGTTAGACACAACTTCCAATCTTTATCTTGTCGTAGGGATGCTACCAGTGCGAAGTTTCTTGTTAACTTGATTAATAATGGTGTGGATGCCCCTTCTGTACTGTCTCAAGTTTGTCCATTGGTTCCTTCTGGTTCAACTCGGTCTTTTGATTCCTTCGCTATTCCAAGGACCAGGACTAATATTCTATTGAAAGCTCCGCTTACTCATATGTGCAGGAATGCGAATAAGTTATTCCCAGATCCCTTCCATAGATAATAATTTCGGTAGTTTAAGAGTGTGGTACTACTTTGGTTGCATATAAGTTCTTTTCTTTGCCTATAAATATATTCTTGAATTTTTAGTTTTCTTTTATTATTATTATTATTGCATATTTTAATTTTCATATATATTTAAGTTAGTTTTATTTAGTACTTGCACACTGTACGTATCGTTTGATTTGTCCTTTAAATGGTTTGTCTGTTGGACAATAAAGATATTATTATTATTATTAAAAAAAAATTGGTTATTGTGAACCCTTTCCAAAAACAGCCTGTGTAATATATAAAGTTTCACTTCGTCTATTACTTTCTGCTATTTTGCAAAACGTCGGACGAGTTTAAAGGTATTATAAATTGAATAAATTAATTAGCTGGTATTGTAGGAGTAAAAGAAGAAACCATAACTAATACTGCGGCTAGCGGCTGTTTTTAATGCTTTTGAATTATTTTATTACTTATTACTTTACAGTAGTATAATCCGAGAATTATGAAATTATAATAAAAGTGAAATTTGTTTTATTCCTAAAACATTTACATCTATTAATGACGCACAAGAAATTTATGATGTCTCGAAATTGATTTTTAGTGAAATTAAAAAAGTATATACGTAATACCTTCAGTTTCTTATTAACAAGATTTACGTTGCCTCCAGTGATTCAGTCATTATAACTTTTTTCGTTCTCTCAAATGAGGAACTAGTTCTTCCAAATTAAATTCAGGTAAAACCGCTTCGCCGTCGAAATAAAGAAGATTATTACTAATCATTCGGCTTCTTTTTTCTGTGTTCCGACGATTCCCGCTCTCACTAATCTCTCCGGCTATTTGTAAAACGCCAATTGGGCGACGTTAATTTCATTAAATATTAACAATGGAGTTCTTTTATTTCTTTTATTCAATGGATCGAATTCATTAAGTGTGTCACATCAATCATAAAATACTTCGCTTTTTATAATATCCATTGTTGAATCAGCTTTAATTTATAATGATTCCAGTTGAACTTAAATATATTGTATTAAAATTGATGTCTAAATATTGAATGGTTTTATTTTGGAATGTTTTGAACGGGCAAGTGTTTGACACAATTCGAGTGGCATAGAAAACATTTTAGACAAGTCGTTTTGTGATGAGAGGTGGTAAAAGGTTTAGTTACGAGATATGTTTCGTTATTTATGGGTTAAGGTTGCTGTTTACACACTGTCTGTCCTCGAGAGTGAACGGATACGAGCTCTTGTTTATTATAGGAAATAGTCTTTAGTTAACTTTGTTAAATGAATTGTAGAAAATCAATAAAGCAGTTGAAGTGACCAGCAAAATTTAAATAATTGATTCGCGAATATTCCAACGATATACGTATTATCTGTTCGGAAAATTGAACTCTTCAATTATCATTAATGATGTTCAACAACCCGAAGAGACTAGAGAACAACCTCACTGAGAATATTAATTTTGAAAATACATTTAATTATAATGGGAGTGCAACTTAATTCCGTAAAAAAATGCCTTTATTTTATAATCAAAATGAATGAACATATCATTCTAAGTATTGTCCATCGAAAGCTACAAGTTTTCACCATCTTTCGGGCAATTGATGGATTCGTTCCCAAAGGAACCGTTCATCCTTTGAGGTTAAGAACGAACTAAGCCAATTTTTGATTCCTTCAAATGAAGTGTAGTGTATTCCAATAAGGGCATTCTGCATCGATGGAAACAAATAGTAGTCAGAAGGGGCAATGTCTGGGCTATAAGGCGGGTGAGGTAAAACTTCCCAGCAGCTGTTTTCCAAATAGTTTTTGACTGGTCTTGCAACATGAGGTCGAGCGTTGTCATGATAGAATATTATAGACTCATGTCTGGTCGCATATTCTGGTCGTTTTTCGATGATTACTCTCTACAAATGAATTAATTGTTGCCTGTACAGCTCGCCCGTAGTAGAATCACCAGGTTTTGATAGCTCATAATGGGTAACACCCGTCCAATCCCACCAAATAGACAGCATCACCTTGACACCATGAATATTGCTGGCCAAGCTTTACATAAGATTTTTTTCGGTTTGGGTTATCGTAATGAATTCATTTTTCATCACCAGTAATGATTCGATGCAAAAACGACTTCTTTTTATGGCGTTCAAGCAGCATTTGTGACATGCAAAATCATCTTTCAACGTCTCTTGACTTCCAATTTCAATGCTTTTAAACGTTTTGAAGTGGCTTGGCGAGTTACGCCCAACGTTTTTGCAAGTTCTTCTTGCGTTTAGCATGAATCTTCATACAGTAATGTCACCAGTTCCTCGTCTTCAAACTTTTTTGGTTGACCTGGATGCGGTCTGTCTTCAACGCTGAAATCACCGCTTTTAAAGCGTCGTTACTATTCACAACACGAATTTTTTGTTGGAGCAGATTCACCATACACTTCTGCAAGCAATCGTTGAGCTTCAGCTGCACTTTTCTTCCATTTAAAGCAGAAAATTAAAGCTTCCCGCAAATGTTGTTTATTTAACACAAATTCAGACATTTTCAATGGGCTCAAAATGTTCCAACAAAAGGAAACCAGCTGTCATACTCAACTATATATAACAACTAACGACCTCCATTGAAAAGTAACCGAATTAAGTTGCACATCCATATATCTTGTGTATTCTAACGCAGAGAAACGATTTAGTTAACAATCACTTTGCAAGGCATTTTTGCGTCACCGACATAATGCAAGCTATCGATAGTGCCGATAGCTTGCAAGCGTTCATCCCCTCATTGGTTGCTATCGCTGATTACCCGGAGAGTTGTTCTTAATTATTACTTAATTCTTCTCTTTGTAACGAAATATTGTACGTTAAATTTTGCACTGATTTTAAAAGCTGTGTTCTGTTATATATATAGCATATGCTGCATTTGTTGGAAATGTTAATTAATTTTTATAATTTAATTTTAAGAATATTTAGAATGATTGATGACTTAGCTGTTGTTAGTATTACAAACGACATCCAAAAAATACGTTACATTACCTTTTTTAATATTAAAAACACTTTCCTAACATCTTCATTGTTATTTACATTTCTTTACTGTCTATTATTTCTCCACATAGCCACTATTTTTGTTCAAATACTTTAGGTATCGTGATACCAGCTTTTGCAAAGCTCTTCTGTGCCACGTCACGTCTTGTCACAATTGCAGATTCCACTTCATCATCTATTTAAAAATTTCTTGCTTCGAAGATGTTTTATAAATTGATGGAAATAATAAAAATTGCTTAAAGGCAAGGTTTGTTGAATACGAGGATGGGAGAAAGTTTACTATTTAAATTTCGAGATTTCGTCCTGCATCTTTCAAGCTTAGTGGGAGTGAACATCGTTGTGTAGAGGAATTTTGTGAAATAAAATTCCAGGATGTTTTCCTTTGATGGCAGCTCTCAGAATCCTCAAGATATCACAGTATCTCTCTATGTATATTGTGCAGTTGGGAAACAGGTAGTCCACAAGTAAAACCTATTGAGAGTCCCGAAAAATCGTCGCCATATATTTTGCTGCATAGTGTGCAATATTTGCATTTTTTAAACATTTTTCCGCAAGTACCTTCCACACCATCCTCTAACGTTCTGTGTCGCTGAACCTTGCTTTGATACTACCAGCAAAAGATCACCTAATGACCATTTCCTCCTGTCTTAAATTTCCAATATTCAATTCTGTTAGGTTGAGTTTTTGCTTTGATACTTCGTACTGGTTCTTTAATTCATACAAGATGGCTGTGATCGGCACTTGTGTGAACAAGAACTAGACATCGAATGTCTGTTGGCTGTAAACCAACTAAAACAGACACTCAACCTAATAGAACACTGCCTGGTAAACAACTATTTCACATACAATAACTAGGAGTACCGGTAAGTCTAAGATGCACCGATGGTAAGTCCTCCATCACCAATTATTCCCAGCACTTTCATGGAGAAGGTAGAAACAAAGTCATTAAATACCTGCATGGGCAAACATTCTTTGTAGTTGCAATATGTCGATGATAAGTTCCTGAACTGGACACATGGCAAAGACACTTCCGAAAGCTTCCTTCACCACCTGAATACCGAACATCCGAAAATTATATTCTGAGTGGAGGTAGAAAGTCAAGGAAAGGTACATTTTCTTAACGCACTGGTGCGCAAGAAGGAAGACGGAACATTAGGACACACAGTATGTCGTAAACCCACACACGCCTGTAGAAATTTAAAAGTATAATCACACCATCATCGAGCACAACTAAATTTGGTGGTAAAAAAACAGTATTACGATGCTAACGCTTAACAGACGAAGATCACAAACATAAAGAGAGAACTAGCAACAGAAGTGTTCTTCTCGCAAACGGGTATTCAGACAAAGACCGCATATTAAAAAAGTACTACATCGACACCGTGTTTACTAAACATACAAAGATAGCCAACGAAACAGACAACGCGAAAGATATAATTCCATTAGAAAATCAGGATGTGTACGAGATTTTATGATTAGTGTATTCGATCCTATGTGCGGCAGATGAATATGCGAATCAACGTTAGAAGAGAAGAACACAAAAACGTAGTTGTCAAAAAAGAACCAACATCATCGTTAGCGTAACATAGGCTCTTAACAGGACAGTCTATAGATTTGGCCACACCAAAGTTTTAGCGAAGAGCGAAAACCTAACCACAAGTATTACAAGAGAAGCGATCGAGATAGAGAAGAGACCTAACAACCTGAACAACGAGACGACGTCCGACGCCTGCCGCGCGCATGCAAGCGCTTCTGACTGACTTATAGAATAAGAATGGAATTAGCCGCGACAGAGCGAATTAACTATGCAATTGCATGGACCAAATGCAGAATAAACAATAGAATTGGAACCAATTACACGCAGTCGAGAGCACGCGACGCCAATAATGCAATGTTCCCCATTAAGGCAGCAACATATAAGCAGGAAAGCAGATGCACCACTAAACGACGTCTCACGATCTTCAGTGTCATTAAGTGGAGACTAGCTCCAGAAAATCACAAATGTGATCTCGTTAAAGCATCGGAAAAACGGCCCTTCTCAGAATAGAGTTCATATTCTGTTTAGAACCCAAGAAAATACATCTTCATATATATATATATATATATATATATATATATATATATATCCACGTGGTGTCAGTAAAATTCCAATATGCAAACAAGTTTATATATATATATATGTATGTATGTATATCATATCTTACTACTAGAAACCAATGTGTAAGAAGCTGTTATCACAACGAAGGGCCAAAGTAAATAGGAATGAGCCAAAATCTTTCACGGTTATCCCTCTGGGCTCCATCCTAAGGCCTCTATTGTTTATGATATCTATTACTTATCGGAAATGCTTACCTGTCTGATGGTGTTGTTTGCTGATGATGTTTCATGTGTAATTTAATCACAGTTTGCTGAAGAAATTATTAGAAAATTACAAACTAATCTAGGTTGTTTCGAGAACTATTTCAGTGTACACAATTTTCAATTCAACTTCATCAGCTAATACATTGGGCAATCCGCGAGTTAACTTAAAATACTATATAGGGTTTGAGAATATATTCTTTTTGGGAAATGAATTCGCATCTACACTTGAGCTGGGAAATCCGTATTGATAGTCTAGATTCGAATTCTCTGCATTCTGTTACAGTTTGCGAGTGTTGTTTGGTAGTGTCAGTGGCAAGACACACCTGAATGCTTAATAGATGTTCAACGACATTTCAAAATATCAAGAGGTTTGGATAAAGGCGAACTTTAACATAAGGGCTGTAGACTCTCTTGTAGGGATATTCTTAAAAGTCACACCATTAATTATCAAGCCAGATTGAGCAATTTTTATCAAGCAACAGTTGTAGTAAACACATGTAAATTCCAAACTCTATACACAATATCAAGGCTTAGACGATTCATATTGTTTGAAATAACAAGAATTAGTTTCAAATTATTTCCATTTTTTGTACGATTTCATTCGGCAAGTCATATTTCCATTATTTTCAATGCCAAGTAGTAAAGCAATAATCACAGAATAAATGTCTAACAATACAATACCCAGTAGCATTTGAAATAAGTTTATTTACCTCGCAGAAGTAATTCCTGTCCCCGTCCATTACCGCAAATCATGAATGATGGGATAAATATATTACGTTGCGAACGGAAAGTACAAGAGAATCCAAAAAATAACCTGGAGAAGTGACCTGGAAATATCGGATTAAGCTTGGAAAAGCGTAGATTATCCTTTATGTCCTACCCATAATCATAAATATATTTTCTCATTTCATTCGCAATATCGTCAAATACGAGGTAAACGCGCATTGTTTCCAGTATATTATACTACCCGTAGTGTTTAATTATATAATCTGGTTGAGTCGTTCAGTTGCATTTTTTTTTTAATTAAGTCATATTGTACGTACATCGCCTATTCATTTCGCATTTCTGGTTATAGTTTTGACTCGTGACTCACTCGCAAAAGAGGCTTTAGGGATCTTGCATAACGAATGAGCAGAACTCTCATTAATTAAAAGTCTGAATAAGTTTTACAGCACAAAATGTTGCAGGAAAGAACTCATATTACACAATTGGGAACGAATTAAAAGGTGAATAGTCTACATTATTATACTACGGGAGACACCAAAAGATTCGTACGCTCCTTTCGCATAAATACTTTCACTTTGAATAGTTTAACACTAAAACAATATAATATGTAGATGACTTCTGTGTATACGAGGTTGGTCTGAAAAGTTTCCGATCTCTCCGAATGTAGTTGTGTATCTATTGTCAGGTACTCATCAAAGTTTCGGCCATTCGTTTACGTGAGTCGATGTGAGTGTTTTAGTGAAAATGGAAAAAATCGAGTAACGAGCTGTCATGAAATATTTATTTTTGAAAGGCAATACACCTACGAAAATCAAAGATAAGCCGAAAATTTTGGGCAGCAAAATTTAAACGACATGTTTGTGGTGACGGTTTTTGGTATATCTTTATCGTATTTTATTCGTATATTTTTTTCTCTGGCAGCCTTGTGTTGAAGGAATTCTTGCTCGACTTTTCGACAATATTCTATTTGAGTGAGCGTTTTATCCCTCGAGACTATAACACTCTTGTAACTATCAACTTTTCTTAAATTAGCAAAATTACGGACCGCCTTCTTAAGATCAGCGGACTCAGACAATATAATTTTTAATGGTCGTTTCCTATTAGTCGCACTAGGATCAAATCTACCCAATCTCATCCAACACTTTCAAGACATCACGCACAACACCAATATCCGCAGCAGCCTGAGCATCCCTGTGTCCAACCTCAGTCTCAGGGATATTGAAGAGGATCATATTATTTTTCCTCTTCTCCCTCTCAACAACCTCCCGTATCACTCCTTCGACGTCAAACTCTTTTATGTGGACCTTTTGAGAAGAGAGTGCCGTCTGTTCCCTAATGAGCTAAGTTAGTTCTAGCAAATTCCTGAACTGCGCCTTGAAATTTGAGCAAACTGGGACAGTTAAATGTTATATTTCTGTCCTTATTCTTTAAACGTTGTGCTTCCGATCTGGAGAGGCTAACACACGAAGCGTGAAGGAAATGCCTGCGCAGATCGCACGTAACATCCTTTTCCGGGGAGAATTCACCCCTGCAAGTCGAACAACGCGAACTCATTATTATATAAAAGTAGAGGAAGAAAAAGTATAAACAAAGAAAAAAACGGGAATCCAACGAGGACACACGCTTCACACCAAGCGGTCAGTCTTGGTGACTCACCCGAGACAAACAAGAAGACCTCGGAAAGTATAAAGACAATTTAAATAAAAATTTATAAAATAGAAATATTATTCAATCTGCACTGGTATACAAACAGTACACGTTGCAGTCAATACCTTAAAAAAACGAGCAAGAAATAAACCAAGAAATTTACATAGGATAAATATATACAGGGTGTACATATATTAAAGTATAATTATTGCGATAAACAAGTACACCAACAGACAAAAATAACGTAGATATGCAGAAAAACCTTAGAGGTTTAATTTTGTATGAAATATTAAAGTAAAATAAAGAGGCAAACTCAGGCCTTTTAACGAAAAACACAACACCGTACGAACTCACAGCTGTGTGTTAATATTTCATATAGAAAAATAAATATAAATTTTAATAAATAATGTCTTGTATCTTTGTTAGGAAGAAAAGTTTTCAAACCACCCTCATATATACAGATATTTCGAAGAATGACCTTCTGTCTACAGGGAATCCTGTATTTATATTCTACTTCCACCCCTTTCTTGTAAACGCATTTAATTGTTGCTTTTCATTTTCCTGTACAAAGGAAATTGTAACTTACATTGTACTTGTTCGACAATGGCGTAACAGACGAGACTAGTAGCAGTTAATATATAAAATAGTTGAAATCTAGACAAAGTGTTTTATTTGTTCCTTAGCTTTATTTACGTCGTCAAATGATTTTATTTCTGTTTATGTTTTTTTTGTTTTCACTTTTTTTTTGTTTTTAATAAAGTTTGATGTATTAGATTTTATTAAGTGTCTCTGTCGTTGTTAAATAAACACCTACATCTGGAGTCCATTGACGTTCTAACTTTTTTATTTTAAATGAAACAGGGTACTACATTTAAAATAAAATAGTTAAAATATCGATAGACTCCTGTTTATTTGACAACGATAGAGGTATTTAATCAAATCTATCAATTGACATTTTAACTTTTTTATTTTAAATGAAACAGGGTATTACATATTTCAAATAAAAAAGTTAAAATTTCAATAGACTCCAGCTGTAGGTGTTTATTTAAGAACGACAGATATATTTAATCAAACCTAATACAGCAAACTTTATTAAAAACAAAAAGAGTGAAAACAAAAATATATATATTTTTTTGGATTACTGAAGGTTGATATATAACCCCTTGCCACATTAATTTTCGTATTCTGTATACGTATTTCGACAACTAAGCTGTCATCATCAGCAGATAATTAAACAGTGTCGCACCTGGAAAACTACGGCGAAAAATACCCGTACGAAAACCAACTTCGTACGCGATCCGTACCGTTGAGAACCAAAATGTACACTGTATATTCGCTTCACATGATTTTTTAAAAATTGTTTTACTTAAATTAGGATGAATGACATTAAAAAAGGAACACGGACATAACAGATAAATACCTACAAGTGATTTATTGCACTGTCCCTTTTCTGACATTTAGCAGACCGAATAGTGATGAATGGTTAGGCCCCACATCGATGTTTAACACATGGTCTTTATTCTTCAAAATGCACATACTTTCGTACGTACCTAATTCGCGATAATTACACACGTTCTTAATCAAATGCAAGCAATCAGCATTAACACTATGATTATATAAGCAAAAATAAAATCATTCGACAACGTAAGGAATAAATAAAATACTTTGTCTAGATTTCAAACCATAGTATATATTGTATTAACTGCGACTAGTTTCGACTGTTAACGTCATAACATATTTAACATCATTTCTGACTTAATTGGAAATATAGTTTGAACGAAAACATTCTCATCAAATTTCTTATTCGCATTTATTTAAATGTGAAAAATTTTATTAAAATCTAAATAGTCGTGCCAAAAATATTCGAATTAACCTAACAATGTATTAAAAAAAAATGGTGTTTATTATATTCGAAACCGTCCATATGCGAACCCCTATTTATTAAGACTTTTCTGTACATTTTGGACCATATTATTTCCTCCTCAAAGTTCGTGATCTATTTACTAAACACCCTGTATTATTCGGTTCACTCATATACGATAAGTACTTTACGAAATTTATGGGTATTTTTACTATATCTTCTAGTTAATAATTGAAACCATTTTTGCCATAAATCGCATGTGTGGAAAGTTCAATATTGTCCATATTATCTAAAGATACTCTCAATTCACAATTTAATTTCCGGTCCTCCGATTAATATCTACATTATATTAAAAGTAAATAAATAATACTGAATCTAATATACGGACGGAGGTCCTGAAAACTTTTCTCTCCTCCTATACCACTTGACAGCCAACTCAAATATCGACTTTAATATATAACTACTTAAAATATGGGAGAACTAACTTTATTAATTACGTAGATTGATATTGAGGTCGACCATATGACAACAAACTTTACCATTATAAAAGTTTTTCTATTTATCTAAAGACACTTGTCTATAAAGTTTGTTACGAAAGTCAAGCAATCTATATCAGGCGCCTTTGAGTCTAGTTTCCTAAAGAAAATATTTATAAAATATATATTTAGAAATACTTCTCGTGTTTTAAACAAATACGCAGAATTTATATAAGAAAAAGTGTGTTCCTTTCTTAAATTCGCAAAAGGAATCCAGTTCCATCGGTATTTAATTACTATTGGTATCAATGCTTGCAGATATATAAGAAATTACTTTTATGAAGAGTTAATAAATATTTTAATTTCATTAAATTTCAGTAAGTTTACAGCGCGGTGAGTAACAAAATATTCCCAGTAGCATTACAAAATATAGTTTCATTATTCGGTAGCCAACAGTAACTAAAATTATTTGTTTAATTTTAAGAATCATAATAACAAATCTCTTAGGAACATCTATTCGGTTTCATTAAATATACACTATCGCTCATAAGTATTTGGTCACCTTTGTTTCATTAAAGTTGTACTTATAAAATTCATTTCTGTAGTAAGAAATAGTTTCATGGTAAACATTAAAATCTATAAAAACTTATTCAAACAGGAAGGTGATTTTGGTGGACCCCGTGGTTAGTTAAATTAATCACTAAAGGTTGATATACATATAACCCCTTTCCACATTAATTTTCGTGTGCGTCTTGGCTTTCAGCGGTACGGATCGTGTGCGGAATTAGTTTTATCGTACGGGTATTTCTTGCCGTACTTCTCCAGGTGCGACACTGCTTAATTATCTACTGATGATGACAACTTAGTTGTCGAAATACGTATACAGAATTAGGAAAATTAATGTGGAAAGGGGTTATATGTCAACCTTTAGTGATTATTCAAACATAATTATGCGATTACCTTTTTATTCACAATGAATGATAATATCCTAATAAAACTCCAGGTAGAATAATTGCACTTAGGCGATTAGATCCCTCAATTCTTGGAAATTTTCGATTGTAATGATTTTATTTTAAGATAGCGTGTTATTGTAAACTATTAAGTATTTATACTTGGGAATTTTGACAAAATTCCAGTTAGTTTTTATGAAGTTCTCATAGTGATAACGTCGTGTGTTTCGAAGATGTTCAATCGGTTACAAATGCCTAAATGGAAAGAATTGAGTGTAGAAACACGATCGTTCATAATCGCAGACCATAAAACTGGCAAAAGCAACCGCGAAATTGCCACAGAGCTTAAATTAAATCGGTCCCCGTGGAATATATCATCGAAAAACACCACGAGTGTGGAAGTGTACTGAGAGGAATTCGAAAAGGTAGACCAAGGTCAACAATCTCAGCAGAAGATTTTGCAATGGTGGTAACAAGCAAGAGAAATAGACGAAAAACAGACCCAGAAATCACAGCAGAAATGAATGCTCTTCGTTGAAAACCCATAAGGGTTTCCATAGTTAAACAGCGATTAAAAAGAATCTGCTCTTCGTGGACGAATTGCAATACGGAAGCCGCTTCTACGCAAGTAAAATAAGCAAAAACGCTTCATGAATGCATAGCCGCTAATGTTAATCACGGTGGAAATTCAGGCATGATATGGAGTCACTTTTCTGGATAAAATGTGAGCGATATCGTAAAAATCGAAGGTGTACTAAAAAAAGAATAGTATAAGCGCATACTAGAGGAAAAAGCAATCCCCTCTGGAATTAAAATTTCGGGTCAGAATTTTGTCTTCCAACAAGATAATGACCCGAAACACACTTCCAAACTATGCCGGGAATATTTGCAGAAATTGGGGAACGAGGGAACCATAAAAGTTATGGCATGGCCTCCCCAGAGTCCCGATTTAAATCCCATCGAGTTTCTGTGGGAAGAACTTAACCAAGAGGTGAGAAAATTGGCCCCCACATCTGCTGTTAATATGTAGAAGAATCTGCAAAAGGCAAGGACTAAAATAAAACCTGAGACATTACGAAAATTAATGGAAAGAATGCCTCGATTGTGTGCTGCAGTGATTCAAAATAAAGGAGAGCATATAGACGAGTCTAAAATTTAGATAAATATATTATAGAACAATTTATTTTAGATGTAGAAATATATATTTTTCATACACGTAAATAATAAAAAGATATTAGTATTTGAATTTTGATTTTTGTTGCAATTTGCGGGTCAAATGCGAGTGACCAAATACTTATGAGCGATAGTGTATATACGCAAATTTTTGTATGATAATCTTGAAAACAACAGATACAGATTTGGTTAAATGGGGCAAGACTTAATGTTGTTGTTATATTTCAGCAGAAATTCATAATTTACTAGATATTTACAGAAAACTAAATTACTGCCATTTCTTGAGCTTCGTATAAGTACTATTGAATTTAGAGAAAAATTAAGAAGTAACATTTCTTAGATAACTAAATCCTCTATTAATTGGTTTCAATTATATTTTTATCGAAGTCTCTCTTTTCTTGTAATGACCTAAACTTTGTTTTTTTCAAATGGCACCTACAGTTGGTTATAACTTCATTAAAAATAGCTTATCTTTCTCATTACGAAGGGGTACCATTTCATAAAGTTATTATGTAGAATAAATGAGTTACAAGCATTTTCATTTATTTCTTGCCCTTAAAAACATATCAATCAAATGCTTGTCGAAAAAAGCAGTAAACCAATGGCAAAGATACGTTTAGTGTAATCTGACATTCATCAGTTCTACTGGTTTTATCGACAAGTTCATTATTATATATAATATATTTTTCTAATTTTATATCCTGTGCTAGCATTTTAGTATAGTTCTTTTATGTATGGCTATTATATCTAGTATATATATTTTTACAGTTTATGATCTATGCACTTCTGCATTCGGTGGAATCAGTTCTCAAAACATTGGTCTTCAGTCACCTCAGATACGAAATTTTCATAGGCTTCCACTATCGCTTCCTGCTTATTAAATTTCAATTTTCGCATTTTGTCTTTTATGTATGGAAATAAAAAGAAGTCCCAAGTTGCTAGGTCGGGATTATGAGGCGAATGAGTCATTAAGCCCGTTCGTGTAGCAGCTAAAAACTCCGATGTTTGAGATGCGCTATATGATGGTGTATTGTCTTGATGCTGAATGACTTGTTGCGTAATTTTTGGAATACAGTTGGCAAACAAGTGATTGTATACCATCCAGCGTTGACTGCGCGACGATCCTCTAGCGAAATAGTAGCAAGATGACCAATGCGTCTGAAAAACGAAGCCAATATTTCCTTGCCAAAGCTTCGTCCGAATCTCACTTTTGGGGTTTTTTCTCGTGTTTGAAGATCCATTGAGTCGATTGTCGCTTACATTCTGGCTCGTAACAATAAAGTCAACTTTGGTCACATGTAGCAATGTCGAACACTGATATTGCTCGACCTCGGTTGAATTTTTTGCACCAATCTATACGCGCTTCTTTTTGAGCTACCTTCTCAGCTTATAGTGTGCACTTATAACAAACAAACAAAGGGTGCAAAAGGAATAATAATTATTCTATTGAGTAGATAGTAAAAAATAATATTTATATAAACAGTCAGGGAATTTTAATCGCAACACAAAATTAAGAGCTTATTGAACACATGACTCTAAGAGTTCAGAGAGAACGTATGAGCCTAAGAATTCAGGAAGAAAATTGCCAGGGTTAGATCTGGAGAGCAAGTCTTTGTACCCACAGTATGTACATATGTCGTTTGATACTAGATGTATCTATTATTTATTGCAAAGAAATAATGTGAGCATTGTGAAAAACAATGATTAATATTATTCAAGGAAAACAGCGTTTAAAAGTGAATAATTAGTGAGTGAAAAAGTCAGCATTGTATGGCCCAAAGCAAAAACCGCCTGCATACAAACAAGAGATAAGTACACATATAAATAGAGAGACAACATAAGGTAAATAACTGTATTTTAAAATGGAAAATTGTAATGTTAATTTTGTTATCTTTTCCTATTATTTATAATAAAGATCCTTCTAAATTGATTCTGATTATCATTGGGTGTTTATATGTGTACATCCTTCTTCGTATTCCGAGTCACCATGAGAATTGTTATTTATGTAGAGAGTAGCATCTTTAAGGTCATATGTTCATCTCAGTTTGCTAACCGTTACATTCAGTTGAATTATAATAAATGTTACATCACGCCAGATCTTTTTTTTATTATTTCGGATATTAATTATCATTAAAGGGGTCCAACTAGATATAAAGTTATTTTAACACCGAATAGAAAGTACGGAAAAGAATGGCTCAGAAGTAGGCACAATAAAAGGACACTAATAAACTGTAAGCGGAATCTGAAAAAATCTCGAAAAATGAATGCTTCCTTTTCACGTTATAAAATATTAAATAGCGATATATTTTATAAATTTGTATTAAGTACACAATAATAGAGTTTGCTCAAATATATATTTAAGAAGTAAAGGTATTTATTCTTAAATAACTTAAATAATAAGTAACTGAAGTAAACATATAAAGGGTTTTCCAATAGGGACTTGACAACTTTTAATTCAATTTTTGAACGCACCCTTTCACTAATCATCGAACTGTCACAGTTGGTTTATTCAGTAAACTTAACATTTTCATCATGGTAAAGTACACGAACGAACAACGTCTGCAAATTATAAAAATTTACTACAGAAATTCGGAGTCGGTGACCGCTACTTTAAGAGCGTTAACTCCGATTTTCGGTCGTAATTCTCGCCTTAGTAGACAGGCAGTAACAAGTTTAGTGCAAAAATTTGAGTCTACATATTCGTTGTGTGATGTTGCTGTGTCAGTGAGAGAACGGGTTCGTCGAAGTGTCGAAAATATCGCTGCCGTTGAAACGTCCGTAGCAAACGATCCAAATCAGTCAATTCCACGGCGTTCTCAAAAGTTGGGCATCGCCCAGACCACTTTATGGTGAATTTTGCGTAAGGATCTTGGTTTACACCCATACAAGATCAAGCTGACTCAAGAATTGAAGCCGATTGACCATTTGAAACGACGTACATTCTCCGATTGGGCTCTGGAAAAGATGCGCCAAGATGATCAATTTCATCGCAAAATCATTTTCAGTGACGAAACTCATTTTTGGCTCAATGGGTTCGTCAATAAGCAAAATATACGTTATTGGTCGGGCGAAAATCCACATGTGCGTCATGAAACACCACTTCATCCACAAAAAACAACTGATTGGTGCGGTTTGTATGCCGGCGGCGTCATAGGGCCATATTTTTTCGACGACGATAATGATCGTCACGTTACTGTGAATGGTAATCGTTATCGCGCCATGATTATCGATTATTTTTGGAACAAATTGGAAGATATAGACTTGGACAACATGTGGTTTCAGCAGGACGGTGCCACAAGCCACACAGCGCACGTTACAATCGATTTATTGAAGAGTAAGTTTGATGAGCGTTTATTTAAAAAAATGGACCAGTCGATCGGCCGCCTCGTTCGTGCGATTTAACGCCTCTTGACTTTTTTCTTTGGGGCTACGTCAAGTCATTGGTCTATGCCAACAAGCCGACAACGTTGGAAGAGCTCAGAGTCAACATTAAACGCGAAATAGCAGCCGTTTCGGCTGAATTGTGTGGCCGAGTCATCGAAAATTGGGTCCAACGAATCGACCGCTGCAAACGTGCCCGCGGTGGCCATATGAACGAAGTCGAGTTCCATTCATAAATGTTTTGATTGTACTTCAACCCGATAATAAAGTTTTTGAAATATCTCAAATGGTCTGCATTTTATTTTGAAAAAAGTTGTCAAGTCCTTATTGGAAGACTCTTTACAACAAGAAATACCCAGAATTAAACCGGTACAAGTACTGCACTGAAACTGTAACAGTTTCAGTACAGTAGTTGTGCCCTGAAGATGTCCCATACAAATGGGTACGAAACGTCGGTTCCAGTCCAGACGCAGATAACCCAGAGTTAAAATTTAACAAAAAATTATGCTAAAAGTATATATATATATATATATATATATATATATATATGTGCATTAATATTAAATAAGCCAATTAAGTGATTTATTATTTACAAGTATGATAATACAACTAAGCAATAACTATTAACTACTAGGCTTGTCTTCGGAAATTTCTTGTGGGTCTCTGGGTTGCATAATCAATAAATACGAGACGCGTTATTTAAGTAAGGGCCGATTTGTTATACACTAGTAAGTGGCGCGCGCGCGCCTTGACGGGTGCTTGTGTCGCGTCCCGGCATTCCTTGGATCAACTGTGCTCAGGAGTATCCGAAAGGTGTGCCCTACCTCAACGAACCACTTGTGAAATATATTGCAAGAAGAATGAAATAGTGTACAGAATAGAGTCCTTGAAAAATTAGTGAAACGGATGCCTCAATTTGTAAGAGCTGTTCTACGCCCAAAAGGGGTTTCTTCGACGAGCGGAATGTCTAAGATATCTTCGTTTATTTATTAGAATTACTTTAATTTTTATTATTATACTTTATAAATATCTATGAACAATAATGCAATAAAAATTTTAAGTTTTAACATAAAGTAGTTTAACTGTTTTCCCTTTCTTTAAATCTATTTGAGTGTCCGAACTAATTTAGACGGTCGTGGACATGCTACGTGTCGCCATATATAAATTCTTAATTACCAGAGTTTATATCTTTTTCAAATTTGAAAGAATTAAATGAATAACTCGTTTTATATATGGAACCGAAAAGAAAATAATTTAATGTACATTATGATCAAAAGATTATTCCAAAATAATTTTTATTTATTTTCAATATTTAATATAAAATAAACCGGTTAAATGTTAACTATTATTGTTATCATATCCACCTTTTTTGAGATTAATGTCTTTGATTATGGTTAAATAAATAATATAATAATTGTGTATGTGTAAATCAGAAATTCGGTCGTGATTAGTCTATATATTCGTGGTACAGAGTATTAAAACAGTTACCTGCTTCGACTAGTGTTTTAAAAAAGCTTTCCACGGGATTTACTTTCAAGTGCAGAGGCGGTATTATAGATTTTACTTACAAAATTCTCATAATATTCCTAATAATAGGTATTTCAATAAGAAATTTCATTTTCAATAGCCCGCCATTTTAATAGTTGCCGTGACAACCTGCAAGTATTTGACAGATAACAAGTAAAAACTACGCCATTAATAAAAATAAAACAATATAAGTTTCAGCAGCGGGCTGAAATTATTAAAATGCACTACAAAAATGGTGAAAATTTCACGGTCACAGTTCGCCAAATTAAAGCATTTTTGGATCGTTGTGAAGCACCTTCTCGGTTAGCAATTGTGAAACTGGTGGAAAAATTTGAGCTGTTGGAACATGTTAGTGATGTGAAGAATCGAACTCGTAGAAGTCGCTCAAGAATAACTGAGAATATTGTTGTTGTAGCCCATAGTGTTGAGAAAAACTCAGGTTTATCCATTTCTCATCGATCTTAGGAGTTGGGCATTCTAGGAACGAGATTACACCGTATTTTGCGTAAAGACTTAGGTCTCAAGGCTTTGAAAGTTCAGTTAACACAAGAACTCACACCTACCGACCATCGACAACGTCGTATCGTTGCTGATTGTCTCCTTGAGATGCATCGAACTGATACGGAATTTCATCGAAAAATCATCTTGAGTGATGAGGTCCATTTTCACATCGGAAGCCACGTTAACAAGCAGAATTGTCATATTTGGAGCTCGGAAAACCCAAGGATTATTGTCGAAAAACCTCTCCATCTTAAACGTGTGACTGTTTAGTGGGATTTTTGGTCTGGCAGTGTCGTTGGACCTTACTGTTTCGAAAATGAGACTGAAGCAACTGTTAGGTGAATGGATTGCGCTATCGAACGATGATTAATGATTTCGTATGGCCGGAATTGGAAAATATTGGTGTGAACGTTTATTTTCAACAAGACGCTGCGTGCCACACAAGTAACGATACCATCGCTCGTTTGCATGAAAAGTTTCCTGACCGTGTGATTTCTCGAAGAGATGATCACAATTGGCCACAGAGATCTTGTGATTTAACACCTTTACACTTTTTTTCTTTAGGGCTACGTGAAAGATAATGTCTACGCCAAAGGCCCATAATTGATTCAAGACTTCAAAGATGGAATTCGTGTTATCGAGGACATACAGCCGCAAATGTACGAATTGGTGATGGAAATTTCATGAAAAGAATATATTCCTGCAAGCCTTGCCGTGGCGGCCATATGGCTGATGTTGTTTTCCATTTTTAATTGCATACCCCTCCTCCTTACAACTAATGATTTCGGTTTCATATCAAAGTGAAACCTCTTATTGAAAGACCCTATACTTTCGATGTCCCTTTCATTATTTCTTTTCCTAGCTGAAATGAATTTGGAAGTTCGTTTAAGTATCAATATTGTACATCAGTAAAGCAAGCATCTAGAACAATTAATTTTATGTACGTAAGTGCTAATTTATAAAGCTTAAACTTAAATACATCAAAGGTTACGTACTTCGTGTTTGTACCAGCAAGGGCATATCGAAAATGTGTCATTTTCTCCCCTTTCGATTTTCGCCTAGGATAAAAAAAATCTTTTGCGTCTAATCCATCATAATAATTTTCGTACAGACGTACACAATATATTGGCTTTTGAAACATTACGTGTCACTTATTTAAAGACAATTATCTGATCTGGTACCTACATCGAGTTTATTTCGTGCGTTATATACATATAATGTGTGGCAGATGATTGATGATGGGCCGTGCACATAAAAAAGAATTGATGGTGTCGATTTTTGAACGAGCGACGTTATTAGAAAACGTATGTCCGTGAATGGTATGCGCTGTATATGATAAACAAGGCTTTTGTGCTTATTTTTTTTGGGCTCGCAAAAAATGGAGCAGTGCATCATTAAAAAACTCGATGGAGCGGACTTTAATCTGCCCGTTAGGATACGGTACACGTCTATTCTCTGTGTCGGTATTAGAAAAGGCAAGAGATGCCTACGTATTTGCTGTACAAACTGAATATTTCATTCGACTCATATATTCAAACAGTTTTGTTTGTGAATGGGCGAAACCTGTTCGTTACTGAAATACTGTATTTTAACTTTTAATAGCTGTATATTAACTTTTAATACGCCACTTGTTAGCGGCCTGAAACTAATAACGAAATTGTTTATTAATCAATAACTGATAATCGAAACTAGGTAGCTGCAATTATTACTTCCGGGGTAATTAAAATATTTGAACAATATGGAGCATTAATAGAAATAAAAAGTTATAAAATTGGCAGGATAAAATCAAGAAATTGTATAAAACCTTCAAATCTATACTTCCCAAAGCAGTCTAAAGTGTTTCAAATTGTGCGGTTTGTTTTAAGAATTTAAAAAGTGTGATGTATGACATTTATAAAAATGGCTTCGCACACGGTACAATAACGCGTTCGAATTGTTGAATTATTTCATGAAAATCAGTGTTCTGTGAAAAGAGTTTTTAGAAAATTGCGTGAATTTTATGGTTTACATAATCGACCATCTGAAAGCACTATTGGTCGAATTATTAAAAAGTTCAAGAGACTGGTTCCATGGAAGATTAGAAAAGTGAAAATTACAGTCGTAGTGATCGTTCACAAGAAAATGTTGGTTTGGTTCGTGAAAGTGTTGCTGAAGATCCTAAAATGTCCATTAGACGACGTTCACAACAACTTGGATCAACAGCATGGTGTATTTTACACAAGAATTTAGCTCTGAGGGCATATAAGGTTCAAATAACACAGGAACTGAAGCCATTAGATCATTTAAAACGTCGTTCGTTTGTCAATTTCATCAATGAACAACCAGCTGATTTTTCTCAAAAAATAATGTTTTCCGATTAGGCACATTTTGAACTTGGTGTCTATGTTAATAAACAAAATCGCCGTATCTGGGGTGACGAAAATCTACGAATTATTCATGGGAAACCTATGCATCCTAAACGAGTTACTCTTTGGTGTGCATTATGGTCAGGTGGTGTAATTTGACCTTACTTCTTTGAAAATGCTGCTGGTAAAGCAGTAACTGTCAATGGTGATCGATATCTTTGGATGACAACCGAATTTTTGTGGCCTGAATTAATGAATATTATTCTAGAGGATGTGTGGTTTCAACAGGATGGTGCTACACCTCACATTGCACAAGAATCAATTAATTTATTGAGAGAAAAATTTCCTGGACGGGTAATCTTAGGAAACGGTAATGTTAATTGGCCATCAATATCATGTGATTTGACACCGTTAGACTATTTTCTTTTCCGTTGTGTGAAAAGTCAGGTTTATAAAAACGATCCACAATCAACTCCTGCTTTGCAGGATGAAATTATTCGAGTTATTGGTGAGATACAGCCTCAATTATGTTAAAATGTCATTGAAAATTTTAATAAAAAGTGCACGTCTGTGGAGCTGCAAGAGGAGGCCATTTTGCAGATATTATTTCTCTCATATAAATGTTATAACTGGTACTTCAATTACCAATAAAAAGTTTTTACAAGTGAATGGAAGTTATCTGTTTCATTTACTCTTTAAAGAAACCGCGAAATTTGAAACAGCCTCTATATCGACTTTCTGGTAGTACTACTAATATAAACATTAATCCATAATCGATAATAGAAGTGGATCATTGCATTTATTGCTTGAACAATATAGAGTATTCGATGGGTATCAAGTGGGCACTAATGGCTTTCTACCTAATGTATTCTTTTCTTTTTAATATGTTAGTCGTTTACTTCTATTTATATTCTTCACTCTTTTTTATTGGAAGTTTCAACAGTTGAGGTAATAAAATAATTAATTTATATTAACGACATTTCGGTGACGAGCGCCCCTTTTTGCAAGTTAAATATTTTCTTCAACCTGCAATGTCTTACAGTTATATATTTCCAAATGTGAACAATTTTTCTTTATATACATATATATACACTAACGGCGATAAGTGAGGGATCACATACTATCGAAAGAATCGCTGTGTCTTTATACTTGGGTTTCGTCAGGGACAATTGAAATAATAGGGGAAGTTTACCAATAATATCCGGATCATTATCTGAATTATATAATCATACTTGTTAGTGCCAAATATAATTTCTTTTAATCCCTTTTTGATCTGTATTCAGTATTAATACTTTGCTTGAAAATATTTATTTTAAAGGGTATTTTTTTTATATTATAAGGTAGTAGTGGTTTTAAGAAACAATTTGTAGAAATTTGTGGTACCATACAGAATGTTGGAATCTCAGAAAAATTTAGTATTCGTCTAAAATCTATCTTAGTATGTTGTAATACGAGGCGGGACTGAAAGGGCGATTTGCTGTTCGTAAACTATTGCTACGATCACAAAATCGTAAAAAACGGGAGGCCAAGGAGTAACAACATTGGGATGTGGAAATGTGGAAGCGGATTCTGTGGACGGACGAATCCAAGTTCTAAGCGTTTGGAAGTAATCGCGTTTTTGTTCACAGATGAGTTAACGAAAGGACGATACTAGAATATGTTGTGCCAATAGTTAAAGACGGTCGAGGTTCAGTTCTTGTTTGTGGATCATTTTTTTTTAATGATGTTGGAAATTTGCACAGAAGTGATGGAATTTTAAGAAAAAAACGATATTTGAAAATTTTAAAGGAACACGCAATTTTGCCCGGAATTAAATTAATAGGAGAAAGTTTTTATTTCCAACAAGATAATGACTATGGTACAAACATAGTGCTAAATTTTGTAAGGACTATGTGAAATAAGAAGAAGAAGAAGGACTTCTTGTATAAATGGTTTGCTTCGCCCGAAATGAATCCTATCGAGTTATTGTGGAATGAGTTAGATAAAAAAGTGAGAGAACATTTTCCAAAATCGCGGCAGCAGCAACATCTTACTAATGTTTGGAACAATATTCCAGTTGAAACTCTTCAAAAACTTGTATTGTGACTATCGAAATTTGTAAAGAATTTATTAAATGTAAAGATGGATATTTTGACGAAAGTCACTTGAAATAAAAAGGGCCAATTTTTCTTCATAGAACTAATGATATTATTTTGTTTTATAAGGATGTATAGATTATTTTTACAGTAATTACATTTTTATTCGTGTATATATGGCTTTAACAAAAGTGAACCATTTTTTTTGTATTTTAAATAGAGCGATCCCTCATTTATAGCCGATAGTGTATATATAAATGCAATAACTTACATTTGTTAAAAATAAATGTTCTTAATATTGTAAAATTTACAGAACATGAGCATTTCTAATTAACAATTTTTCTTAGTTGTTTACCTAACAGAAGACTTGTTAATTCTAAATATTTTTAGTTGGTATTTTCTAAAAGCAACGTCTGGTATTTTCTTTTCCTTTTTATCTCACGTTAGGTATATTTTCATGCGTATTCGTAAAGTTCCGTTGTTGAATACATTTATATACAAAACGAAGTCTAAGAAGCGCCCTATATATAAAGCCATAGAATTAAAAGAAAATTTAAAAGAAAACTTAGACCTATACATACTTATAGCAGATAAAATCTAACAAAACATCGTAAGAACAAACAACGAATACATTAATCAAATGATCTATTGTCGGATAAAGTAACGTACGAAAAATAGAAAATGATGCAAGCCAAAAATTACAAACATTAGTAAGCAACATGGTTAAAGACTGGATATGCAATAATTTATACCATAACAGAAATAAGATAAAACTTGAACATCTAAATAAACTCTTTGGAAAATACGAGATTAAAATAACCCGCAAACATTCGTTTATAGCAAAATTAAAAAAGAAACACTTAGAGAAGAACAAATACACAATATATGCACAATAAAATGCAAATCTTTTGAAGGTATATATGTAGGACAAACAAAATAATATCTACATAAAAGAATATCAAAAAACAAGCACAGTCTAACTAGTAACAAATTCAATGCAACAGCCTTATCTAAACATGCTTCAGAGAAAAAACATAAATATGATTTTGACAACTCCGATATCCTCGAAGTAGAAAATAATTACAATAAAGGTAGTTAGAGATATGATACACTTTAAAAAAGACCAAAACACGATAAATTATAGAAGAAAAATTATCGATCTCTATGATATTGATAACATATATGGTATTATCAGAAAAGTGATATAAATTAATTCGAAAGTCTCTTTAATTATTAATGAAAATAATCGTTATATAATATAGAATACGAATACATACAAGGAATAAATAAAAGAATTGTTATTAAATTGCGCGCATTTCTATATCTAACCGAATACAACTTTATTCGAAAAATGTGTTTTTATACACTACCTTATGAATGAGACATGCTCCAACTGACAATTTTGTTTACATAACATTGCTATAAAAACCGTTATACATGAATTCGACAGATAGATTTTTATTTGACAGTAAAAAATATGGCTATTTAGAGAAAATTTAAAAAAATTCGAAATATTTGTAACACGTTTTCAACATTAATGGTCTCGTGTTCTTTAACGACTGGCAATACAACATTTCTGTTTTACGATAATCGACTCGGAATTAATCTTAGGATCGGGCCTACCTGACGGTTAACCGTGAATTTCTGACCACTGTATTTTTTTGTAGATCTGTTAATCAAAAAAGTTAAATAAAAGCCTTTTCCACAATAATTATTATTCGTATCATTATTAAGACATCGTATGCGCATTTTGACGCATGTAGGATTTTTAATAATAAAGTCGCCTTCTTTCAGCAGTAGGACATAATTAGTTCAAGAAATTAGTGCGGTGATTTGGTGCAATATTATTTAAGAAGACGTGAAAATAATTTAATATTCTATTTAATTATTAACGAACATAATTGTTATGAAATGTAAATATAATCCAATTAAGGAATTATTCATTGATTGCATATATAACCATCCTACTCGAACATAAATCTTAACAACTACCTTCCGAAAGTAATGTAGCTTTTGTGCTATTACGTACGAAGACATGTTATGAATCATAGACACGCTCCGACTGCCAAAGTTTTGTTTACATGCTAAGCTGTACCCTACATGAACACGGCAGATATATTTTCGTATACATCGTTAACCTTTATGTGGTAATAACTTTACATCAAGTCATGATTTGCATTAAAGCGCTCCGTAAATGACATAATAAACCCAACACAGATGGCATATATCTACATAATAACATAATATTCATAATAGACACAGAAATTAATTATTTAATTTTTCACGAAATTGTTTATGTATGTACTTGCTTTGCGGAATACTACAGGCGTTTATATACAAGCTTTTGCAAGTTTCATACAAGAAGAAATGCTACGTGTACGTATATGTACAGTTTGTCAAAAAAATCTTTCAAGCATTCCAACAACAAATTCTTTAAATATTTGTTTCCTTTTGCACACATTCCGTTACTGTACTTGTTTACGACTATAAGACGCCAATACTTGTCAAATAGACACAACATTAGAACAGCAACAAAAAAAGAAGTTTACTCAGTATAAAAAGTGTCCAAAAAAAATTCGCAAATTGAATGAAGATAACAAAACAATGCCGCTATTTTCCACGAATTTTCTGCGTTTTGGTTTTTTTATAACTGGAATGGAATGTGAAAGGGGTAAAAAAGCGTTTAGTAATAAAGTGATTGTCTTTAATGCAACAAGTGACCTTATATTTGAATATAGAAAATGCCAGCAAAACGAGTTTCAAAAAATATTCTATTGTAATTGGTGTATTTCAATTACTGTAAAGGCAAATCAGTCAGGGAATTCGCCGATATGTTCTCTCTCAAAATCAGAACTATATACAATACCATATCCCGTGCTGAAAAAGAAGGAAGACTCGAGTTAAAAGGGTCCACATGCAGGACAAAAAAGGTGAACTGAGAGCAAAATAATGAAAACTATTTATAATAACCCGCAATCCAATACTAGAGGATCAGCTCTGCAAGTGGAAAAAGACTTTGGGTTAAGTTTTTCCAATGAAACCATCCAAAATGTGTTACCATGTTCTTCACGAGTGGTTCGGAAGAAATCCCTTCTCTTAGCTCTAAATATCGAAAAAGTTTAATATTTGCCATCGAACACATATCACTTCCTTCAGAGTACTGCGACGATGTTACTTTCTCAGATGAAACAAAAATGATGCTTTATTACCATGATGAACCGCAGAGGGTTTAGCGTAAACCTCTGACAGCATTAAAAAATAAAAATCTTATTGTTGAAGTAAAGTTTGGAAAATTGTTCGTAATGGTATGGGGCTGTATATCCCCCAAGGGAGTTGGTGTAATCAGGATTTTGCATGAAATAATGATTAAGGAAGCATATTTTGAAAAACGAACTGACCGCCAGTACTAAAAAATTCGTTTTTATTGACCCGGATAATTCGAATAAATTTAAATACAAATACTATCAAGATAATGATCCCAAATATAAATCTTATTTATGTTCTGGTTATTATACAACTGCACCAAAGTTATTGATACTCCTGCGCAAAGTCCTGATATTAACCCTACCGAAAATTTGTGGGTTCGTCTAAAAAAAAAGATAGGAAAAGATCGCCAACCAATAAAAACGAATTGGTAAGGTTCATTAAAGAAAAGTGGGACAAAATACCTTAATAATAATAGAATATAATATTTCGAAGTTTATTCAATCAATGAGAAGACGTCTGCAGGCGGTAATTGATGCTCAAGTTGGACACACAAAATATTAGCAGTAAAATTTCAAAAATGTACATCAGGCTTTACATTTTATCAAGTGTGCATACATTTTTTTTACAATAGAGAAATTCAAGAATTTGCCTTTTTTAATATATTACATTAGAATATTTTCATTGTTATAGAAGTTTTTTTTTTATTTATTACATTAGAAAAACATGTGTTTATAAAGTTTTTAAAAAGATGGTTATTTAAATTAGAAACCAATGCGTCTTTTGAAGTTTTTTTTATTTTTTCTCTATGTGCAAAATTTTTTTTGGCAAACTGCACGTGCGTGAACAACACGTAACATGTCCAGTCATAAAAACAACACAACACTCTATTATGCCGATTGAAAAGTAATGCCCTGGAGAACTATGACACTGTAGTAAGACGAGGAGGGGACAATAGACAGTTCATTATTGCAAGAATAATTTAAAGTATGTACATTTATACTGGTTTTCAAAGCAATTGTTTCGCATACATACATCTTTGTCTAATATATTAGGTATTGCGACAATATATCGTAAAAGAAGTCTTTCTTGTAACATACTGAAAGTTGTATCACCACGACGATCTATCCAAGCAATCGACAATTGGTGCCCGCGTAATTCGTATCGTTTGTTTCACGGTTGGAATAGTTTTTACACGGTGGTTGTCTGGAGTAGGTGATATGAATCACCGGCAATTGTATATCAAGATAAGCGTGTTCTCTATTATATTAAAAATGAATTATTTTATAGCAAATGAAAAATTATTTTGTAAATCATCAATGTTTTTTTGGAATTTTCCATCATTTTCGTTTCAGTTCAATTCAATTGTATTTGAAAATTACTATTTTTATGGCAATTGAATTTCTCTTGAAAATAGAATTTTGTACGTCAGTTTCAGAATTTCAAATTATTGAATTTTATACCATTACCAGAATATTTTTTCTTTTCGTTTCAATAAGACCCCTTTCCTGTTCAATTTTACAATTTTCGATGTTAATTTTTTTTTATTAGTCGTTTATTCTTTATTATTTATTGTTGTAAAGCTCTCATGGAATTTATAACTGGAACAATTATAAAAGAAGTTATCTAATGATTCAAAAATAACAATAATTATATAGAAAAATCGCAAATATTACTTTACGGCAAATCGTGCTTTATAGTTTTCGAACGATACTATATCTTGTTTCCTTAAATGTATAATTTATGGCCTAATTAATTACTGTTATTATTTCTATTGACATCATAAACAACATAATTCTTTAATTAAGACATACTTAGAACAGAAACTTCATATCTCAGTAGTCACGAGAACTAGCACTTGTTTCTCCGCCTTATTACAAGTCGAGGTGTATAAATGTAACACCGCCTTATCATAATATCGATCAGCTAGTTCGAATTTGTTTATCCATTTCTCAAAACGTTAAATTCGCTCGTCCATTTCACGTTATAAGAATAAAATCCAGAATATTTTTTATATTTTATTTAAAAGTCATCTTTATTTTTTAAACCATAGATATTGTAGATCGTTAAAATCAAATGATAAATTAGAACTAAAGAAAAATATAAAAATATACAGTCATCAATCGAATAGATGAATTAACTACCCTGTATGTTCAAATGATTACTTAAAAAACGTTTAAATTCGATTTAAAAATTGACCTGTCCAAGCATTCTTCATAATTTTCTAAAATAACATTAAAAAATAATTCTATTTCATTAGCGTTATTTGCACTATATGTATTTAATTTAAATTTATTAAATAATCAAGATCTATTACTTATTATTCTATACGTTTTTGTGAACTTGTGATTTTTTTTTAACACAAAAAAAGCATTCAGTCAAACAAGACGGTCTCTGTTAATTAATGCTGTATCAGAAAGGGAACCAAGTATAATTCATTGGTATTTCTGCACCATATGTACCAATGGAGCCTTGTAAAAAACCTTGGTTCTCGCCCTGGCTATTGAAAAAGTTGCCGACGATCTAGTGTCAAACCGAGGTACTAGGAAATCAATTCGAGACAATAGCTCAGTAGAATCAAAAAAATTATTAATTCATTTAAAAAGAAACCACTACTAGCTTTCTCTCTGCGTATACAAAGGGATTCAAAATTATGTCTAGCAAGTAGACCTTCATATACCGTACCAAAGGCAGGATAATGTCTATCAATCCTATAAGATAAATATTTCATACATTTTTCTTAACACGTTCCAGGAATAAGTGCTGATAAGGATAATGCGGGTACCACACTACTGAAGCGTATTCCATTTTAGACCGGACAAGTTACTAAAACCTTTAAAGGACTGAATAAGGAAGCTTTGACTTCTGAAAGCAGATGTAGTTATGACACTTATATGCTTAGAAAAGCTAAGGTGCGAGTCTAACAAAACTCCAAGATGTTTGAAGTTGTATAATCTAGGTATAGTAGATTGACGAACATAGTCATAGTGAAACGGAGTGTCGCTTCTGCTAAAAGAGAGAACAGCACATTTGCTGATGGTTAGCTGAATCTGATTATGGATTCACCACTCATCAATAATGCACAGATTTGTTTATTAGTGCTATCCTCTGGTGAATTAATACTGGTAAAGATTTTTATATCGTCGGTATAAGCTAAACACTCTGCAGTCAAGACGTTCCAAAAGATTGTTAACATAGATATTGAACAAAAGGGGTCCGAAACGGGAACCCAGAGGAAATATCGAACAAATTAGATGAGAACCTATTGTAAAGAACATAACCGGAACGATTGTGCAGATAGGAAGAAAACAAATTAGTAATAGTCGGAGCAACGTCAAAAGATGTCAACTTGGAAATAAAAATGCCATGGTTTACGGTATCGAAGGCTTTGCTGAAGTCGTTTATATGTCATTAATTTGTAGACATTTATCAAGTTGTTTCCCGATAAAGTGAGCAATCTCGACCAGATTGGTAACAGTAGATCTGCCGGGAATAAATCCATGTTGCCTAATAGATTATTGTAAAGGCAATAGAGATCCCTACTAACTCCATTGAATATGCTTATAAAATTAGAAAAGTGATATTTTTCCAATATTTTATTCGAAAAATAAACCGTTTAATTGAATTAATATTGCCACTTCCATTTTGGGTTCAAACATATGAATCATTAAAAATATGATTTTCTTTTAATAAATCATCGGCGTAAGTTAAATGTTTTTTATTCATGGACCGAAAAACAACGTTCAATAATTCGTGCACTTTACCCGACTGACCAACGTACATATTGATGTGAAAAAGGATTTGGAAATTGTACGTCGGATTGTAGAGAAATATCCCTCGAAAATCTCAGTGATCAAATCCATTTACATAATCTACGGGACCGGACATGTAAATAAAGAGAACTTAAAAAAAGATTTAACAATTTTCTATTGTCATAATTTTTGTTAATTTTATATATTTATTATTTATACAAAATGCATAGGAATATCAACATGGTTAAAAACTGACAGGAAAATAATTATACCGCAAAGAAACATGAGACGAAACGCAAATTTATGGGTTACCCAGTTTCATCAATCATCAAGACAATATTCTACATATCGACTCGTAAAATTCATAGCAAACTATTTCTGGAAACTTTGGAAAAATGAATATTATATGACAAATTTTGAAATTCATTAAATTTATTAAAAACCAAAAAATCCCTCATAATTACAAACTTATTAACAAAGATATAATATCGCTGTATACCAATATACCTACGGCGTTAGCAATAAAAGCAATAGAAAAAACTGGCAGTTCATAAAATAACATACACCAGTACCAAAAAACGAGTTCCTAATGCTTCAAAATTATGTCTCAAATCAACATATTTCAATTTCAACATCTTCTTCGAACAAAAGCATGACACTGCCATGAGTTCACTCATTTCTCTTGTAATAGCAAATCTTCCCATGGAGGAGTTAGGGAATGAATACTAAATAATCCTCCACATACCCTTCTTCAAAATATATCTTGATGACTATATTTTAACAATACCAATGAATGCATATAATCAAACGTTGATCCATTTCAATTTGTTTCATAAAAAACTTCGAATTACAATAGAAAACGAATCTAATAACTGCTTGAATTGCCTGGATATAAAAGTAACACACAAAAATTGTAACATTTACTCAGATTGGTACACAAAGCTTACTAATTCAGACAAATATCGAAATTTCCTATCAAAAGTTAGCATTAAATATGAACTAAATACAATTCAATTTAGTAGAGAGGTGCTATAAATTTTCAGAAAGAAGACAACATTGCATGAAACATAAATAAAATTGAAACAATACTTTTAAAAGATAACTATCCTGAGAGCTTCATAGAAAAAAAACATCAAAGATTATTGACGATTACGCCAATAATATTATCTCAAACGATGAACCATGTATGACTTTACCATATGTATGACACCTATCAGAAAATCTAAACAAACTCTTTGAAAAATGCAATACTAAAATAGCCTGCAAATAAAAAGAAAAACAAACACAAACTATACATAAATATATAATACGAATGCTTTGAAGTCAAATACGTATAATAATAATAATATGTAATAATAATAATATTTATTGCATTTGTAAATTTTTACAAAAACAAAAGTCAAAACATTAATAATGAAACAAAGTAAATTAAAAAAAGAATAAAACGAACATATTACTAATAAAAACGAACGAATTATTTACACAAACATTCACAAGTTTAAATAGTCACTTAGAGAACATGATTCAAGATTAACTAGGATAATGTAATCTATGCTTCAGCAAACTAATAGACTGTGGATTTAATAAATATTGGAAGTTTATTGTATACTTGCAAACTAGAGTAATACAGGCCCTTTTCTGTTAGAGTGAGTCTGTGGATGGGATACGAATAATTTATATTGCTTGAACGTGTATTATACTGATGTGCAATCTCGGAATTTTGAAAATATTGTTTGTTTTTTATGAGAAACATTACACATTCATAGATATAAACACCATGCACAGTCAGGATATTATTTTTCCTAAATATAGTTCGACAACTTTGATTAAAATTAAGACCAAGAATCAATCTAATCATTCGTTTTTGTCCTACAAATATCCTATTTATGTCACTGCTACGGTTCCATAGCACGATGCCATACTTCAATCTGGCATAAAAAACGGCATAACAAATGCTCATTAGAATGGCGCAATCTAAAATAGGTATTAAGTTCCTAATGCCATAACATAGTATTTAGTTGTCTAGTCAAAGATTCAATGTGACTGCGCCAGTTTAAATTTTGATCAATATGTACACCGAGAAATTTGTTAGAGTTATCAGTGTTATATACCTTATTGTTAAGCTCCAATTCTGATGATACACGAGTACTATTGATTGTTCTAAATATTATGCAGACCATTTTAGATTCATTTAGTAACAAGTTATTTGCATCGAACCAATTATTCAAGCCCAGAAGTAGTATTGACATTCACTCGCTAAATGCAGTAAATTGTCTCCTCGTAATAGAAGATTTGTATCATCAGCATAATTTATTAACAAATGTTGCTCATTCTGAAAGATATTATGGATACCATTTAGATAAATGTTAAAAAGCAAACATCCAAATACGCTTCCCTAAGATATTCTCCCATCGAGAAAATGGGAACGCGAAAAAGCCGTCCCGTCATTACAAGAAATACTAGCTATTTGTTGTCTGCCTGACAAATAAGACGACAGCAACTCATTAGCAACTCTACGTACACCGTAAAGTTTGAGTTTTGTCAATAGTATTTTATGGTCGACGCTGTCGAAAGCTTTACTTAGGTCTAGAAATGTACCACAAGCACATTTACGTTCTTCTAGTATTGTCAATATTCTACCTGTATAAAGAAAACAACAAACAAAATCATAAAAGCATTTATGAACACAAATACAGCTGAAATAGAAACTAAATAAATACAACAGCCTAATCTAAATATGCTTTAGAGAAAAAAACACGACGACTTTAACAACACTGAACTCCTCGAAATAAAAAAAACAATTACAGTGAACATATAATTAGAGACACGATCTAATGAAAAAAGATCAAAACACAATAAACGATAGCAGAGACATTATTAATTTTAAAGAATAAATTGTCTGCATTTCCCTGAATACACAAATATTCGTCAACGTAAATTTACCAAATGCACATACATATTTGACACGGGAGATAAAAGTAAAAGAAATAACATAAGTGTGCAGAAAACCGTTGCCAAATGGGTACAAAAGTTACGTTCTTTCGCAAGTATACAAACAAAAAATACGGGATAAGTTTGTTAATTTTAAAAATATTTATGTGACTGTAAACTTAGGGTATTAAACAGGAAAAAAGGTTAATCTGGTACGTAGACTTCCGCGGTCGTGGTCCATACTATCTTCTTTTGGGCTTTCAGGCTGAAACCGCGTCACTAGTATAACTGCCAACGTTTCGTACCCACTGCAGCATTGCGACAGACAGTAGCAGTAGTTGAGCCCTGAAGATGTGCCATACATGTGGGTATAAAACGTCGGCAGTTATACCAGTGACTCAGTTCCAGCCCGGAAGCCCAGAAGAAGATAGTAAAAAAAAAGGTATTAAACTGAAATATGTAAATACTTATATAAAGGACTTGACAACTTTTTTTCAAAATAAAATTCAGACCATTTGAGATATTTCAAAAACTTTATTATCGGGTTGAAGTACAATCAAAACATTTATGAATGGAACACGACTTCATTCATATGGCCACGTTTCCAGCGGTCGATTCGTTGGACCCAATTTTCGATGACTCGGACACACAATTCGGCCGAAACGGCTGCTATTTCGCGTTCAATGTTGGCTCTGAGCTCTTCCAACGTTGTCGGCTTGTTGGCATAGACCAATGACTTGACGTAGCCCCAAAGAAAAAAGTCTAGAGGCGTTAAATCGCACGAACGAGGCGGCCAATCGACTGGTCCATTTCTTGACATAACACGCTCATCAAACTTACTCTTCAATAAATCGATTGTAACGTGTGCCATGTGGCTTGTGGCACCGTCCTGCTGAAACCACATGTCGTCCAAGTCCATATCTTCCAATTCGGGCCAAAAATAATCGGTAATCATGGCGCGATAACGATTACCATTCACAGTAACGTGACGATCATTATCATCGACAAAAAAATATGGCCCTATGACGCCGCCGGCATGCAAACTGTACCAAACAGTTATTTCTTGTGGATGAAGTGGTGTTTCATGAAGCACATGTGGATTTTCACACGACCAATAACGCATATTTTGCTTATTGACGAACCCATTGAGCCAAGAGTGAGCTTCGTCACTGAGAATGATTTTGCGATGAAATTGATTATCTTGGCGCATCTATTCAAGAGCCCAGTCGGAGAACGTACGTCGCTTCAAATGGTCCATCGGCTTCAATTCTTGAGTCAGCTTGATCTTGTATGGGCGTAAACCAAGATTCTTATGCAAAATTCGCCATAAAATGGTCTGGGCGATGCCCAACTCTTGAGAACGTCGTGGAATTGACTGATTTGGATCATTTGCTACGGACGTTTCAACGGCAGCGATATTTTCGACACTTCGATCAACCCGTTGTCTCACTGGCACGGCAACATCACACAACGAATATGTAGACTCAAATTTTTGCACTAAACTTGTTACTGTCTGTCTACTAGGGCGAGAATTACGACCGAAAATCGGAGTTAACTCTCTTAAAGTAGCGGTCACTGACTCCGAATTTCTGTAGTAAATTTAAATAATTTGCAGACGTTGTTCGGTCGTGTACTTTAGCATGATGAAAATGTTAAGTTTACTGAATAAATTAACAGTGACAGTTCGATGATTAGTGAAAGGGTGCGTTCACAAATTGAATTAAAAGTTGTCATGTCCCTATTGGAAAACCGTTTACATTTACATAAAGAAAATATTATTCAAAAAAAATCTGTCAAATAAAAATATGTAAATATAAGATGTGTTACCGGTTAAAAAAATAAATAACTTGGAAAAGGGGGAGCCCCCCCACCCCCAAAACGTTTATAAGAACTAAGTGTTTTATTATACTATAATGGTCGAGTTGTGTGTATGAGATACCATGAATTTATTTTCTAACATCTATAGTAAACAATTACAAAAGAACGACGCAATACGACTTTGTTATTAAAAAATGACGGGTATGAGTCTCCAACTGTGGAAATTGAAGCTACAAACTTTTGTTATATTTCATAAGCATTTGAAAAATCCTCAAGTTACTTGAATTTATAGTTATTTATACCACTAACCTCATAAATTTAGAAAATTCACCTAAACGCATCTGATCACCCACATTCTGGCAGTCATTTTCTTAAGAGATGGATGTCCGGAGTAATAAAAAAATGTTTTTATATAACGAACGTTCGACATCTAACTGCATAATAGTTACGTAACTAAAATTGTCTATGAAAACACCTAGGAACACTTTTAAAAACATTTGTCTTGGTTTCATGAAACCTACATCTTTTCTGGCCACGTTATTCAATTTTTTGTCATTTAACGGCTCTAACATCATTAGTACATCATCTATTATTGTGCACGAACTTTTATTAGACACCAAACATATCAAATGCGAACTATTATCATTTTAAGTCTGAAAAATACAAAATACACTTTTTTGATGCCGCTACCAATAGAGTTTGTCTTCAATGTTAAGCTATTATTAGATTTATTTACACATTCAGTCACCTGTGCCCGCAAACAATGCCATAACCAATACACACGCGCCCGGACTCATTTTGAAGCGACGATACTGCGATTTAATTAATACTCGATCGTAATATAAAGTTATTTCCAAGTATCGCTAAATGTTCAGTTGTCAAACTGAAATATATAAAACTATTTGCAACAATATTTAAATGCCTTAGCTATACAAAATCATATATAATTATATTGTATTTATAATCTTTTAATAGCAAAAATCCGTCACGAAGTGTTCGATGTTAGCAGTTTTTTCTTTCTTTTTTTTTGCACAACGCATACAGCTCTACACGCGTTCGTTTTTTTCCTTTTTTTTTCATTCATACTCCAGCATACACTGCTATCCAAACTTATGTTAACAATTTAATATTCGTTTCGTAAATTAAATTATTTTCTTTTTCGTAAAAGTTCTCAGCGAAATGTATACCTGAGAACAAAAAAAAATCACAATTCCACAGCAGTTTTTATTTTAACATCTAAATGCCCTAGCTGTACTTTATATGCAAAATATAAATATATAATTATGCTAATAACTTTTTAATAGCAATAATCTATTCGGTACTACCAGTTTCTTTTCGTTTTTTTTTGCGCAAAGCGTGAAACAGTACACCGGTCCGGTCAGTTTTTTCTGTTTTGTCCGCCTTGCTACTATATACACTACCATCCAAATTTATTATAACAATTTAATATATTTGTTTTAAAAACTACATAATTTTTTTTTTCGTAAAAATTCTCAAGAAAATATACTACCGTGGGCAAAAAATAGTAAGACTTTTTAATTTAAATTTCGCGCGAAAACTCATTCGTCAAAATATTTTTTTTCTAGGTTAGTATGACTGTAAGTGACATCTGTGCCAAATGTCACATCAAAATAATCATTAGTGTTTAGTATACGCTTGTCTTTCTGAAGTACAAAAAGTGCATTCGGCGATTTTTACAATGAGTGAAATTATTCAAGAAAGAAGTTCCATTAAATTTTGTGTACGGAATCAAGTTTCTGGTACCGAAACGTTCAGAATGTTGCAAAAGGCCTTCGGTGATAATTGTTTGTCGCGAGCAAGTGTTTTTGATTGGTACAAATTATTCAAAGAGGGTCGAGAACACGTTGATGACGAACCACGTCCAGGACGGCCATAAACATCAACTGATGATCAACACGTCAATAGAATCAAGGAATTGGTGCTTGAGAATCGACGATTAACAGTTAGAGACCTTACTGGCATCGTAGGAATATCGGAAGGATCAGTGAAAACCATTTTGAAAGATCCTTTGGGCCTAAGAAAAGTGAAAGCACGATTTGTTCCAAAATCACTCAATTTTTTCGAAAAACAGCGTCGCGTTGACGTCGCACCACGATAATGCACCGTCGCATACTGCATTAATTCTTCGTGAGTTTTTCGCCAAATTTTCAATCAATATCGTGCCGCAACCACCGTATTCATCTTATTTAGCTCCGTGTGACTTCTGGCTATTCAGCAAACTCAAACGATCACTCCCGGGAAACCGTTTTGAGTCAATTGAAGACATTAAACGTGAATCGCTACGCGCATTGAAGGCTATTCCTGAAATAGACTTTAACAACTGTTTCGAGAATTGGAAGAAACGTTGGCACAAGTGTATTGGGCCAGGGGGGATTACTTTGAGGGGGACGAAATAGATTTGGAAGAATAAATTAAGAATTTAAAAATTATGAACAAAGTCTTACCATTTTTTGCCCACAGTAGTATATGTTACAATTACAAAAACCACAATTTCTAGACCGCAAGATCTTTTATTTTTATATATTTTATCCTTACTCTACTAATTTGGTGATCACAAAAGTATTCGTACATCCTCATAAATACTAAATATCATCAAATGTAAACATCCGGCAATAATAAAGTACATCTACTTCCAATTAACAAGATTGGCAAGTTCGAAAAACTTTAATAACAATATGGAAACTTATTATTTACTTCATCAAAAGAATTTTCTAAATGTTCTAACATCGAATGCCACAAAAGTTTTCGTATACTTCATTTTTATAAGATATTTCTCGATTGTAGGCTATAAATTTTGAACGAAGCGGTAAATTCTCTTAAGAATATCACATGTTTACGAAAAATAAGCTTTTGATGCGCTTACAAAAGTTGGTTTTAAAAGTAAACACATGTCTGATAATAAGCGCGAGTTAAAGACATTTAGGCGCACATCAAGCTAAGTATTAAATAAGTTCATATGTGGAGTAGTATACATATATATACAATGTGTTCAATAAAGATTGAGACGGATTATGCAACCAAGTATACAACAACAAAGATTACAGTTGGTATGAAATATCCTTGTAACTAGATCGTGACAGATCTCTCTTTATAACCCTACTAAATTGTTTGACATTTTGCCTTATTTGATTTGTAATTACGTGTTATCAATTATCAGTAATTTTCAGAAGTATTGGTAAATTTTTGGTGGTTAGAGCGGTAAGTTGGATTTAATTTCATATTAAGTGTGTTGGATAATTTTTTTAAAACTATAGATTTCTAGGGTCTAGGGAATTTTGAATGTAAGGCTACCAATAGTGTATGTTTGGTTGCATAAGGTTCCATCTCAATCATTAATGAACTGACTGTATATATATATATGACTAACAACTGATAATTGATGTAGGGACCACATATTAAAGAAATGAAGAATAAAGAATGAAGACCCAAAATTTGAAGCCAAGATAAGTGGTAATTTATGATAAAGTGTTTTTTATATTGGGTCTGGGAAAAAGTTCGTGGCGTTTTTCCCGATAGATGGCATTGGTTGCCGATAACTAAAGAACAACAAGTCACAGCGACACCACCGACGGCTCGTTTTTTAGATGACCTTCCGAACGTTAGTTTGAGCGTAGAAACATTGTAATCGGTGCAGTGGTTGGAAAGTTATTCGCACTTGAAAATGGAGAAGAATAATGAGAAATTTCGCTATATTCTGCAATATTATTATGATAAAGGGGAAGAACGCTGCGCAGGCTTGTGATAAAATTTGTGCTGTGTACGGTGAAGGTACTTTATCGAAATCTGTTGCGCGGAAATGGTTCGCTCGCTTTTGTTCTGGAAATTCAATGTGAAAGATGAGTCACGCTCCGGTCGCCCAATCACTGAAAAATCTGATGAAATTCTTGAAAAAGTCCAACAAGATAAGCATATCAGCAGTGTCGATATTGGCATGGAACTAGGCATTGACCACAAAACTGTTTTGAACCATTTACACAAAGCTGGTTACAAAAAAAAGCTTGACGTATGGGTTCCTCATGAGTTGAGCGTGAAAAACATGATGGACCGAATTAACATCTGCGATGCGCTGCTGAAACGGAATGAAATCGAGCCGTTTCTGAAACGTTTAATAACCGGAGATGAAAAATGGATTACGTACGATAATCGGAAGCGTAAAAGATCGTGGATAAAGGATGGTGAGCCGTCACAAGCGTTCGCTAAGCCAACATTGACGCCAAAAAAAGTGATGCTGTGTGTATGGTGGGACTGGAGGGGAATCGTCCACTACGAGCTACTTCCAACTGGTCAGACGATTGATTCTCAACTCTACTGTGCACAACTAGAGAGATTACGCCAGGCGATTGAAAGAAAACGGCCCGAATTGATTAATAGGAAAGGTGTTGTCTTCCATCATGACAATGCCCGACCACACACTTCTTTGATGACCCGTCAAAAATTGAGAGAGTTTGGTTGGGAAGTTTTGATGCACCCACCTTACAGTCCGGATATAGCACCCTCTGACTATCATCTGTTTCGATCTCTGCAGAACTCTCTCAATGGAATTAAGTTGGTTTCAAAAGAAGCCTGTGAAAACTACTTGATTCAGTTTTTCGACCAGAAACCACAGAAGCTTTTCACCGATGGGATCATGGATCTACCAAAAAAATGGCGAAACATTGTCGATAATAATGGAGCATATTCGGTTTAAATGAATTCGTCCACGCGCCATGCGGGGACCAGTTGAATTTTACTGAAAAAACGCCACGAACTTTTTCCCAGACCCAATATTAAGGTTTAGCTGATAATTTTTTGAATAGATAGTAACTATTATTTAAGAAAACGTAAAAATTTAAATGGGGTATTAAAAGTTTAAAATAAATTGAATAAATAAGATAATGGGTTGTTCATTTAAGTTTAGTTAATGGTAAGTTGTGTTTGAAATTTGTAATAATTTTCAAAGGTTTCATTTTATTAATAAAATTGTTTTATTATAAGCTAGTTATTTTATTTATTTTATTCCATATAAAATAAATTAATATGTAGAGAAATTACAGAACGAAGATTTAAATTTTGAATTGCATTTAAAGGAATATACACAAATTTGAACATAAGCTGATAAAATGGTTTATTGAAAATTTTAAAAGAGCTTACATACATAAAGATCAGTAGATTGACACATTAATTTTACGAAAAGAAAGTATAATATTATCAATTAAAACAATGCTATGACTGCAGTTACAAATGCCAAACATATACTTTACTTCCATTACATATTGAACTGTTTTTTATGAACCAGGAGCGGAAAAACGATCTCATGAAACCGATATATTTCAGTTCTCGTAAGGCAATCAGCAAAACATAAGGAAGACTAAAGATATAAACTATTAATTCAAAATAAATATATGTAGAGGTCAGGAAAAAATTTAATTATTTATTTAAAAATATAAATCATTATTATATAAGTTAAAGTATAAGATTTATTATTATTGCTTTTGTTTTTACTATGCCCACCGGAGGTATAACAGTCGAACTGAAAAGTCCCCGGTCTACCATAATAAAACACAGTTTTTTGGCAAAATTCTATTTTATTATTCAACATAGTTGCCTTCGAGGGCGATACACCAATTAGAGCGTTCTTCCAACTATTCGATACCATTTTTGCAGTACGAATTGTCTTTAGCCTCGAAATAGGCCTCAGTTTCGGCGATCACCTCCTCATCCCTGCTAAATTTCTTCCCGGCGAGCATTCTCTTGAGGTCTGCAAACAGGAAATAGTCGCTGGGGATCACATCTGGAGAGTACGGTGGATGGGGAAGTAATTCGAAACCCAATTCACTTAATTTGGCCATTGTTTTCATTGATTTGTGACACGGTGCATTGTCCTGGTGAAACAGCACTTTCTTCTTCTTCATATGGGGCCGTTTTTTTGCGATTTCGTTCTTCGAACGGTCCAATAACGCTGTATAATAGTCGCTGTTGATGGACTGGCCCTTTTTAAGATAATCTATGAAAATTATTCCATGCGCATCACAAAAAACTGCCGCCATAACTTTTCCAGCTGACTGTTGTGTCTTTCCACGCTTTGGAGCCAGTTCATCGCATGCAGTCCACTCGGCTGACTGTTGATTGGACTCTGGAGTGTAGTGATGAATCCATGTTTCATCCATTGTCACATATTGACACAAAAACTTGGTTTTATTACGATTTAACATCTTCAAACACAGCTGAGAATCATCAACTCGTTGTTGTTTTTCATCGAATGTGAGATCGCGCGGCACCCATTTTGCACAGAGCTACCGCATGCCCAAATATTCATGCACGATGTGTCCAACACGTTCCTTTGATATCTTTAGGATGTCAGCTATCTCGATCAACTTTACTTTACGGTCATTTAAAATGATTTTGCGTACTTTTTTGATGTTTTCGTCGGTGACAGCCTCTTTTGGTCGTCCACTGCCTTCGCCGTCTTCGGTGCTCATTTCACCACGTTTAAACTTAGCATACCAATCAATTATGGTTGATTTTCCTGGCGCAGAGTCCGGAAACTCCTCATCAAGCCATGCTTTTGCTTTATTATTATATTATGGTATTTTTTCCCTTCAAAAAGCAGTACTTTATCAGCACACGAAATTCTTTTTTTTCCATTTTTTTAAATAACAAAAGTAGCTTCACTCTTAACGCAATATCTCAGTAACTAATGGTTGGATTGCTGTCAAATTTTGACGCGTTTCGTTTGAAGGTGAGTACTATCTAAAAAATATATGGATTTAATAACAGTAACGCCATCTATGTGTCAGACCGGGGATTTTTCAGCCGACCTGGTAGTTTCGCTTATAAATACGAGTGTGATTTGAAATTGGAGATTTCTCGTCTTTCCTTCGGGATCTAGTAAGGGTGCAAGACCTGTTCTAACTTAAAACAAAGGTAAAAATATATTAAAATGATTGGTGACGTAAAATATCTACGACAAGCACTAAATAGTTTGAAAATGCGTGAAATATAGGTTTATATGAGTTAAAATATTGAAACTAGATCAATTAGTGGAAAATAGAAACGCTTAGATATGTGAAAATATAAAGAATCAATAGGTATCATGGCCATATATTAAATAAATGTGAATAAAATTTAGACGCATATCAAACCAAATATTAAATAAGTGCGCTTATGTGGAGCATTATACATATGAATAACAAATGATAATCGATGTAGGTACCATATATTAAAGGAATGGAGAATAAAGGATAAAGACCCGAAGATTTGAAACCAAGATAAATGGTTATTTATTATAAAGTGCTTTTCATGTTTAGGTCCGGCTTTTTTGAATAGATAATAATAATAATAATATAATAATAATAATAATATAATAATATAATACAATATTTATTGTATTTGTAAATTTTTACAAGAACAAAAGTCAGGCATTAATCTGTATTAATAATAGAATAAAGTAAAGTAAAAGAAAACTAAAACGAACATACTAATAATAACGAACGAATTATTTATAGAAAATGTTACAAGTTTAAATAGTTATTTAAAAAATATGGTTCAAAATTAACTAGGAAATACTATAATCTATGCTTCAGCAAACTAATGGGCTGTGTGGATTTAATAAATATTGGAAGTTTATTGTATACTTGCAAACTATTGTGTGATGCAGGGCCCTTTTCTATGAGAGTGAGAATGTGGATGGGATACGAATAATTTATATTGCTTGAACGTGTTATACTGATGTGCAATCTCAAAATTTTGAAGATATTGTTTGTAAATTGATAGTAATTATTATTTAAGAAAGCGAAAAGATTTAAAAGGGGTATTAAAAAGTTTAAAATAAATTCAATAAATAGGATAATGGGTAGTTCATTTAAGTTCAGTTAATGTTAAGTTATGTCTGAAGTGTGTAATACTTCGCGAAAAAGGTTCTATTTCATTAATAGAATTGATGATTGGTGATCAGTATTTCTTATAAAATAAATTAGTATGTAGAGATATTACAAAACGAAGATTTAAATTTTGAATTACATTTATAGAAATATAAAATTATTTGAACATGAGCTGATAAAATCATTCATTGAAAATTTTAGAAAAGCTTACATACATAAAAGTCCGAAGATTAACGCATTTAATTTTACGAAAAGAAAGTACAATATTATTAATTAAAACAATACCATGACTACAATTACAAATGCCAAACATATACCTCGATTTATATTACACATTGAATTGTTTGCTTATAAACCAGGGACGGAGGACGACTTCATGAAACCGATATATTTAAGTTCTCGTAAGGCAATCAGTAAAACATGAGGAAGCATAAAAATATAAATTATTAGTTTAAACTAAATATATGTAGAGATCAGCAGAAAATCTAATTATTTATTTAAAAATATAAATCATTATTATATAAGTTAAGGTATAAAGTTTATTATTATTGTTTTTGTTTTTCTATGCCCACTGGAGGTATAGTTTAGCTTATAAATACGAATTTGATTTGAAATTGGAGAGTCCTCGTCTTTCTTTCGTGGTCTAGTAAGACTGCATGATCTGTTCTAAGTTAAAACCAAAGGTAAAAAAATATTAAAATGGTCGGTTATGAAATATATCTTCGACATTAATCACTGTCATAAAGCACTCAATAGTTTGAAAATGCGTGAAATATAAGTTATATGAATTAAAAATATTAAAACTAGATCAATTAATGTAAAATAAAAACGCTTAGGTAAGTGGAAATATGAAGAGTCAATATGTATCATGGACATATATTAAATAAAGGTGAATAGAATTTAGGCGCATATCAAATTAAGTATTAAATAACTGCATGTGTGGAGTATTATACATATGAATAACAACTGATAATCGATGTATTAAAGGCAAGGAAAATAAGGAAGAAAGACCCGAAGATTTGAAGCAAAAATAAATGGTTATTTATTATAAAGTGTAATTTATGTTTAGGTCTAGCTAAGAATTTTTTGAATAGATAACAATAATAAAAATACAATAATATAATATTTATTGTATTTGTAAATTTTTGCAAAAACAAAAGTCAGGCGTTAATCTACATTAATAATAGAACAACGTAAATTAAAAGAAACATAAAACGAACATGTTACCAATAATAACGAACGAATTATTTATAGAAAATGTTACAAATTTAAATAGTTATTTAATGAATATTGTTCAAAATGAACTAGGAAATAATGTAATCTGTGCTTCAGCAAACTAATAGGCTGTGTGAAGACTAGAGAAATGCAGGCCCTTTTCGGTGAGAGTGAGTCTGTGGATGGGATACAAATAATTTATATTGCTTGAACGTGTGTTATACTGACGTGCAATCTCAGAATTTTGAAAATATTGATTGTAAATTTATAGTACTTATTATTTAAGAGAACGTAAAAATTTAAACGGGGTATTAAGAAGTTTAAAATATATTCAATAAATAGGATAATGGGTAGTTCATTTAAGTTCAGTTAATGTTAAGTTATGTTTGAAGTGTGTAATACTTCGCGAAAAAGGTTTTATTTTATTAATAGAATTGGTTTGGTAAAAGTTAATTATTTTATTTATTTTATTTCTTATAAAATAAATTAGTATGTAGAGAAATTACGAAACGAAGATTTAAATTTCGGATTGCATTTAAAGAAATATAGAATGATTTGAATATAAACTGATAAAATCATTTATTGAAAATTATAAGAGCTCACAAACATAAAAGTCAATAGATTAACGCATTTAATTTTACGAAAAGAAAGTACAATATTATTAACTAAAACAATACCATGACTACAATTACAAATGCCAAACATATACCTCGATTTCCACTACACATTGAATTGTTTGGGAGCGGAGCACGACTTCATTAAACCGATATATTTGAGTTCTCGTAAAGCAATCAGTAAAACATAACGAAGCTTAAAATATAAATTATTAATTTACAATAAATATATGTAGAGATTAGCAGAAAATTTAATTATTTATTTGAAAATATAAATCATTATTATATAAGTTAAGGTATAAAGTATATTATTATTGTTTTTGTTTTCCTATGCCCACTGGAGGTATAGTTTAGCTTATAAATACGAGTTTGATTTGAAATTGGAGAGTTCTCGCCTTTCCTTCGTGGTCTAGTAAGGCTGCATGATCTGCTCTAACTTAAAACCAAAGGTACTAAAAATATTAAAATGACTAGTCAAGTAAAATATCTACCACATTGATCACTAACATAAAGCACTAAATAGTTTGAAAATGCGTTAAATATAGGTTTATATGAATTAAAATATTAAAACTAGATCAATTAGTGGAAAATAGAAACACTTATATAAGTGGAAATATAAAAAGCCAGTATGTATCATGAACATATGTTAAATGAATGCGAGTAAAATTTAGGCGCGTATCAAACCAAGTATTAAATACGTATGGAGTATTATACATATAAATAACAACTGATAACACAGGCCAACCATGAAAAGACTTTTTTTATAAATTTGGCTCCCTTTTATGTTTTTTAACGTGCTGAATTCGAAAATGAACTTTAAAATACAACAGGACATAAAGTTTCCTCGTACGTTTGCTTTACGTTATTTATGCATTGTAAGAGTATAATAACACATTGGTCTCTACACTTAATTAGTAGTAAATGCTCAAAGTACACTTTTGAGTATCTGCGTGACTAATACAAAGAAAATCACGAACTCATATGCTTTCTAATCAGCGGGTGCATTTTTTACACTCACATTTAAATTTTTTCCCTGACAATCTAGGAGCTGTAGGTGAGGAACAAAGGGTGCGTTTCCACCAAGATATAAAGGAGATGGAGAAACGGTATCAGAGTCGTTGGAATGTCGACATGATGGGATATTACTATTGGACCCTTCTACGAGCAACTCCAGAAGCATCGTGTAAAAGGAAAAGCTACAGTCGAACTTTTACCGTGAAGAGGTTGAGGAAATACAAAACTTTAGATTAATAAGTAAAAAACTGTTCATATCAAACTTACACTACCATTGTAATAATTAAATGTTAAATTTTTCAATTCTGCCCTGATAATAAATTACGTACCATTAAATCTTAACTATATATTTTAATACTATCACATCCAACAAAAGCTAAAGATTGCCAAAAATTGGTACGTGGTAGAAGAAAACTGATTGCAAATTTGGATTCAGCACACCAAAATACATAAGAAACAGGTTGAAGTTTGAAAAAGTTTTTAAAAAATATTTAATGTTATCGGTGAAGGGATCATATATTAAAGGAAAGAAGAATAAGGAATAAAGACCCGAAGATTTGAAGTCAAGTGGTTATTTATTATAGAGTGCTTTTTATGTTAAGTTTTAGAAAAGAATTTTTTGTATAGATATTAGTAATTATTATTTAAGGAAACGCAAAAATTTAAACGGGGTATTAAAAGTTTAAAATAAATTGAATAGGGTAATGGGTTGTTCATTTAAGTTTACTTAATGTTAAGTTATGTCTGAAGTGTGTAATAATTTGCAAAATATGTTTTACTTTAATAATATAATTATTTTGTTAAAAGTTAATTATTTTATTTATTTCATTTCTTACAAAATAAATAAGTATGTAGAGAAATTACAAAAGGAAGATTTAATTTTCGGATTGCATTTAAAGAAATATACAATAATTTAAATATAAGCTAATTAAATCGTTTATTGAAAATTATAAAAGAGCTCACATACATAAAAGTCAATAGATTATCACATTTAATTTTACGAAAAGAAAGTGCAATATTATTAACTAAATCAATACCATAACTGCAATTACAAATGCCAAACATATACTTTGATTTCCATTACACATTGAGTTGTTTGTTTATAAACCAGGGCCGGAACACGACTTCATTAAACTGATATATTTAAGTTGACGTAAAGCAATCAATGAAATAGAAGGAGGAAATTTTAATTATTAATTTAAAATTAATATATATATATATATATATATATATATATATATATATACAGAGATCAGAAGAAACTTTAATTATTTATTTAAAAATATAAATCATTATTATATAAGTTAGAGCATAAGTAAAGTGTATTATTACACAAGTTTACAAATTCCGGTCAACTTTTGGGTCAGAGCGGATAAGAACAAATCTTGACATTATTTGAGGTGCTGAATTCAAATCCGGGTTTCGTTTTTCAAAATTGGTTCTAGTTTGTGAGTTCGCGCATGTTGGCAGCACTGCGCTATCATAATGACAGTCAGCTGTTGGCGTCGCTGGAAACATTATTTAATTTGTATTTTTAAAGTTTTTTTAATCCAAAACGTGTGAAAATGCAAAAACAAAATTGTAAAGTTGATTCAAAGAGTTTTTGTTATGTTTGCGGATGTTATATGATCAGAAAAAGTGGCAAAGTTATTACTAATGTGATCAGAAATGCTTTTTTTTTGTTATTTTGGTTTCTCTGTATCAAACGCTCACAAGCCGTGGTACCGAAATTGTTTTGTAACGCGTGTAGCACAATATTATACAAGTGGTCACGCGGTAAAAAGGTATGTTTTTCATTTTCATTGCCAATGTTATGGAGAGAGCCGAAAAATCGTATAGATGATTGTTACTTTTGCTTGATGAATGTCGTCGGTCTAAATACAAAAAAAAACTAGCAAAATTTAAATATCCTGAAGTATCATCAGTGTCTAAGCCAGTTCCCCGTGCGAGCAATGATCTTTTGCCAATTTGTCCAGGTACGAGTGCAAATTCCATGGAAGCTTGTAGTTCATTACCCACGAACAGTGGAAGAGATTTTAACATGCCAAAATCAAAGAGGGAATATTTGTCGGACCTGATATTCGAAAATTAATGGCCGACAGAAACTTTACAAAATGTTTAACGCCAAATGAAGCAGCAGCATGGGTATTATTTCAAGAGGTTGTTCACAACTTTCTCGGTAACCGCAAATCCCCGGATTTCAAGAAGAAAATCGACAGTTTGTTGCATAATTATTGCAAGATTGGAGCTCAAATGTCTCTCAAAATACATTTTTTGCATTCCCATCTCGAATTTTTCCTGAAAACTTTGGTGATACAAGCGACGAGCAAGGAGAGCGACTTCACCAAGATTTGGCGAAAATCGAAAAACGATACCAAGGATTTTGGGGCGAGGGCATGATGGGCGACTACTGTTGGACTTCAATGCGTGAAACAGATCCCAAACAGTACAAGCAACTCAGTTCGACTGTTCTTCATTTCTAATTTAACACCTTTTAATGAATAAAATGGAGATTAATTGTCAAAAATTGTAAAAAATATGTTTATATAATATCTCGAAAACTAGAACAAATATCAAAAAACGGAGTGCAGATTCGGATTCAGCGCCCCAAATAACCTTAGAAACAGCTTTTGGTTACTTAGATCCAAAACAGTGTATACTTGTGTTATTATTGCAATTTAAAATATCGCAGCCCCTTATTCACTCATCATATTTATTTGCAACAAATACTCTTTGCTATGATTTTTATTAGATAAAGAAACAAATTCAAAAAAAAAAAAGAAACAGTAAATCACTTTTAAACTCCTAAATATTAATATTCTGATCCCCTCTTAAAAATTAATTTTAAAAATTTAAAGGGAAACCAACCTTAATTAACGCCTAATTTGACAGGCACTTTAAATAATACATACTAATACGATCCGGAAAGGGAAATGATTAAAAAGAAGCCCGGTCTCGTGCAGAAAGGATAATTTAAAAATTACCGACGAATGTCTCGTGGTATATCACAAGGAGCAAAGAAAAAGAAAATATATTGGGGGTAATCACAAGAATAGTAGCGTCGTTTCCCGCTGCGGAAAATCGGTCCTGCCAGATTTATAAGGGTAATAATTAAATGTGAGGAAGACTGGGGAGGCTAGGATCTTCTCGCCGAAACGACAGGAGAAAAAAAAAGAAAGGAAACGTGGAAAGTGTGAACGTGGGGAAAACCTTTTTAAAGAAAAAAAAAAATCATGAAAAACACTCACTGGGTCTGTCGAGCTCGTTCTGCACTGACGCATCCTCCAAACTGTTGAGTCCTGAGGACAGTCCGGCGATGATACAGAAGAGAACCAATTTAAATGGCCAAAATAGCCCCATCGATTCTTTCATTTCAATCCGTTGTTTAAACACACTCCATAGTTAAGCACTGCACTTCTCACTAAAATAACCTTTTTTTTACACAAGTGAACACACACTATCTCTATGCTAGATGATAACAAGAACATTTACTCATTTTCCTGGGAAAATAGGGAAAATAGCGATTTATTTTGACGTAGTGTTTACACGAATTACACTATTTGTTGTTTATATTTACTAAGTTGTGCTAAAATGTCGTATTTAAAAAAAAGTACGTTGACAGATATAATAATAAACACTTTTAATTATATTTTTTCTATGTATTACACGAGTTTATATTGTTTTTTTATATTTGTTTATTTAAAAAACAATTCACAACATCTTCCGAACAATTTGTTTATAAATATATATTTTGTTTAGGTTTAAATATTAACAATGCGACAAGTGTATACAATATATATTCAATAATGAAACATGGATCTAGCTTTCCGGACTTTTAACAATTCTCAACCGTCACTTAATGTCACCGTCATCACATGTCCACCTAACGAATTTAAAAATGTGTTTGTAGATACGAAAGAATGAAACGGGTAACGAAACTGTGAAGACCTTCCGAAGCAGCACCAATACTCGCGTTCTTCGCCGATGTCTTTCGGAAACGTTTTTAGTAGTGTCACATATCGACTTCACTATGACAGAATGACAATAATACAAGTGCAAATAGTAACTTAATGGGTTCGCATGCCGGCGACGCGGTACCGTGAATGCCAGATACACCCTCGCGATCTGCTATACGCTGCCACCACCGCTACGACTTCCTTTGTCGTATCGGACGATATGCACGCGACCGCTTCCATCGCTTTACTGAGCCCGCTATCACATCCTAGTCTACCTTGGTCGACCTCGTCGACGTACGAACCCGGCGCTTCGCATAACGTCGCTCACTCCGTGCATGAAAACCACCCCGTTTTCACTGTGAAACGAAAGCGTCGTTGTAAGTACGTTATTGTCGTTCCATCGTTGGCATTTCTCGCGTCCTGACTTGGCGTCATCTTTGACTTGTCATTTTCACGTAGTTCTGGCTGTGGATATCGTGTTTTCTGCATTGTTGGAATGTGTATTGTGTACGTACCTTGTGGTTAATCAACGGGGAGAAAATAATACATTTTGTGGCATTAAAAATTGTTGGTAGAATACGGACTTGACAATTGAAACTATTTAAGTTCATGTTACAGCATTTACTACAAATAATTTATTCTTTCCTTTTGTTCTTTTTATTCTTCTGTTTCCGTCTACAATAGCATTAGAAACAATTGAAAAAAACGAAAAAATACGATTTAAATTTGTCAAAAGGAGAACTTTATTCATTTTATTGTTTTATTGTCGGTATATTAGTTGCAATAGTAATTTCTTGTTGGAAAATTATCATTAAGTATGTTAAATCATAGCTAGCTAAAGCAATTGTTTAGAAAGCGGTGGATACAGGTTCAAATCCTGTCCAATGCGGAGATTTTTAATTAATTTATCTATTTAACAAGAATGATGGAGAAGGAGGAAATCTTTATTTCCCATCATGAAGGAGTAAATTATATATTTACCTATAACATCTCTTTTCTTTTTTAATATGTTCGTCGTCCTATTCTAACCATAAATTTTATTTTTCTGTATTTGGGTTTTCCTTCGTCAGGGGTAATGAAACAGTTTATATTGACGACGTTTCGAGGGCTATTGTCCCTCTTCGTCAAGTTATTTACTTAATTGCTTTCTTTTTCTTTAATATTGTCTTTTTCTCTTTAAAGTCATAAATTTATAGAAACACGAATATTTTAAATTAGCAAAATTAGGTCTCGTATTTCAAGCTGAGCTTTTAGAGTTAAGTAAGAAGACGGTTACACTGAATTATATACACCAAATGACATTCCTGAATTAGGGCGCGATAATATAGCCATTTTTGCTCATGACACTGCTGCTATGGGTGAAGGGAAAGATCACAAAGAAGTGGCAATAAATCTACAAATATCATTCAATAAAATTAAAAATTGGACTAAGCAGTGGCGAATGAAATTGAATGAAACCAAAACCACCGATGTTAATTTCTCAAATAAAAGAGACTAACATATTCCTGTTAGCATAAACAGTATCCAAATGCCATGTGCTGATACGTCAAAATATTTGAGTATGACATTGGACGCCGAGATACGTTGGAAAGCTCATATTGAAAAGAAATGAAAAGAATTATATACTAAAGATGGATATATTGGCTGCTCCGATGAAATTCCACTATACCAATATGCAACAAAGCACTTCTGTGTAAACAAACTGTAAAACCCATATGAGCATATGGCATATAGCTATGGGGTTGTGCCGAAAAAACAACAACATTGAAATAACCAACGATTTAAAAACCGTTTTAAGGTGCGTTACTAATACCTTCTGGTATTGTAGAAATGATGACTTCTAGAGACTTGAAAATGGACACCATTAATCAGACCATCGGCAAATTTGTCAAAAGTCATATACAGCGTCTTCTTCATCAGGCCAATGTTGAGGCTGTTCAGCTCATCGACAATACAAACCAGATCAGCAGACTCAAGAGGATAAAACTTTTCGAATTAGTGTAATTTGTGTTAAATGCAGTGTTTGTTTGTGTACAGGATAATATTAGTGTAATAAGTTATTAGAAAAGATAATGGAGGTGTTTAAATAAGAAAAAACAAAATCGTTCTTGTATATTTGTAATTTTTAACAAGAAAAAAATAGATAATTTTGACAACATATGGTACGAGGGCTCCATTAAAGTTACCGTGTGTCCCTCTGTTTATAGTTGAATCGATTCTCTTAAAAGACATGTTTTCTTTCTATAACTTGGTATATTCTTTTGGTAATTTTTCAAGAAATTGGTATACTCATTTACCCATATTCAACGGACTCTTTCATGCCTTGTAGTTGGAAGAATGCAAACCAACGGATCTTGGTATCAAATTTAGGCCTATGCAAACGATTTATAATCGCTCGCGTTGATCGTAGCCTTGCAGTGGCAGCAATAAGCTCGCTCCGATTCTAGACTGCATTAGCAGCACAATTTTTACGTAACAATTACGATAGGCATCGATTATCGAACACCTCTACTTTCCAGAAAGCAATTCCTAGATATTAAGCTACAGTTTACTCCCAAGACTTCAGAAATACTTTCTGTGTTCTTTTGCATTGCGCTGAACCTGTAGCTCTTCAACTTTTTAACTTTGACATATCGTAATAATTCCATTTCTACCCACACTCAATATTAAAAATTATCATTATTAATTTAAGGGGTGAACTGTTAGAAAGCGCTATCTTGTTTAAAAATGTTCAAGTTGGTTTGTGGGCCTTAACAATAAAGACAAAAGAACTTGCAAAACATTACCGTATTTTGGGATTGTACCTGAAAAAGTAGCAATGTTCCTTAGTAATAATCTCTTACCCTGACTGTACTTAATAATTTCATTAGTTCTTAATGTTTTCCTGTTATTGATATTTAGCGAATTCTTTTACCGACAAATAATCTTGTATGTTTGTTTTACCTCTATCTCTTTCTGGTAAGTGGATTTAGTTATTTCTTTTTGTTTTCCTATACAAAGGAGATTGTAGCCTATATTGTACTTACTTGATATTGTCCTGACAGACGAAACTAGTGACAGTTAATATACATATAATATATTGTGAAATGCGGACAAAGTGTTTTATTTATTCCTTGGTTTTATTTATTTCTTAGTGTAATGGAATTTCACAATTTAACAACCTCAACAGCTATTGATTTTAATATTTTTCTTACTGCTTCTGACTGGTGGAATTTTGTTTTTAATTTATTTAATATCTGTCAAATAATTTGTCTAATCTTACGTATATTTTTTTAACTACTGTTTCATCATTGTTTATAAATATCCTAAATATCTAAAATCATATACTTATGCACCTTTTCTAACAAGGTCACTGTTTTCATTCGAGTTTTATTTTCTTACCTCTTTATATTTAAACAAGCGAATTGATTTTGCTGCTAAGTAAATTCAAAATATGAGAACGAAATCTGTCTATACGCGTCTGTTTATTAAATAAGAATTGCTGAATAAAATTGGAAATGGTAAATAATACTTTATTCTATTTTAAGAAGACCTTAACCCAGCAGTAAATATTGTAATCTTGTCTTGCTACTTATTCTATTGTTTAGCGTATGCTTGAAATGAGAATCGTCTGTTTCGAAGAACGGAAAAGCATTTGCTGATTTGATTTCCGTGTTCGTAACTATATGTATATATTCTATATATAGTCGTGTACATATGTACATCTTATATATACACATACATATAATATATACAACACCTCCTCACCATCACCAATATAATCGCAAGATTATATCGGTTGTGCGAGTTTTGCCGTTTCGGTGGCACGATGAGGTGGCAGACATATAACCCTCCGATTATTTGTGGGTACACGTTTATATGGAAATGGTGTCGCATTAATTTATGTAAAAGCTCTGAGGAACTTTCGCGGTCCCCTGAAAAATTTGTTAACTTTAATCGTATTTCATTTATTTAGGAAATAGATTGAGGGAAGTAATGGAATTACTTATTTTTGATCGAGGAAGCTTCGAAAATGTTCACCGAACATTTCTTACGGCGATGAAATTTAAATATGTTGCATTTGTTTTTGACAACATATTTAGGGTCGATAAGTTAGTTCTCTCATAGATTTTGGGAGTTATATTGTACTTTACGCATTTTTTCTGTGTCTGTTCTGTTGGTGTAAGAATCCAGTGTTCCTTTAACATTTCCAGACTCTGTAGAGAAAATCGTGTTTTTTTCTCTTAGAGGCGGAAAGCTTTAAATTGAAATAAAGCACAGAAAATGTTTTTAATATCCATTAAATTGGCTTTATTTAGAAGATAATTTTATGGAATTATTGTTTGAATACGATTTCGGGTGTGTGGTCGCCGCGACTGGCGCGTACATGGTGTAATCTGCAGCTCCAATTTTCACAAATAATTCGCAATAAAGAAGGCTGTATTTCGGCAATAACGCGTCGAATGTTGGCTACCAAGTGCTCAATTGTTTCAGGTTTATCGACGAAAACATGCGACTTTAAATATCCCCAGAGAAAATAATCTAATAGCGTCAAATCCCACCAACGGTGTGGCCAGTTAACACGTCCATTTCCTAAAATTAGTCGTTCGTTAAATATTTCTCTCAGCAACTTAATTGTATTAAGCGATGTGTGGCATGTGTCGCCGTTCTGCGAAACCACACGTCTGCAACATTAATGCCTTGTAATTGGGGCATGAAAAAGTTAGTAATCATGTCTCTGTACTGCTCACCGTTGATTGTAACGTTCCGATCATAATTATTTTTAAAAATATGTGAAGCAATGATTCCACCGGCCCATGAAACGCACTAAACGGTGACTTTTTCTGGATGTAATGATATTTCGACAATAATTTGTGGATTATCATCGCTCCAAATGCGATAATTCAGGTTATTGATACAGCTATTACACATAAACCCAGACGCAAAATTTTCCATAAAGTGGTTGAACACAAGTTTAATTGTTGAGCACGATGACGAATTGACGCATTTGGATTTTGATCGAAACAATATCAATCTATAATTTTGAAAAATCGATTTAATCCATACAGTCGACCTATACTCTCTGTTAATTGTCCTACATTGGCCATGAGACGACTTAGCATCGTTCTTACCCTTGCAGCTTCATCGTTCGATGATCAAATCTGTTGCCAGAAAGTCTCACTATTCAGTCGCAATGCAAAATACATTACGGAGTCTTTGGTTACTATTCTGTCCATTCCCAGAGCCATATCTATCTCCCTGAGTATTTTGCTTCTGATCAGTAAAACGCCTTCTGTCTTTTCTGTTCGCACAGTCAGGTTGTATTTGTTCATCCATGAAGCCTTCACGAAACGAACCATTTCCGTTTTTTCTGAAATGGTTTTTCTCATTAACATTAGATGAAAATATTGTGTAGAAAGCTTTTTGTTGCAGATGTGTAAGATCTCACTGTAACATTAGTTAGTTTAATTTTTGAAAGGCTCGGCGATACTGCAAGGCTAAATAGACCCAATAATTCATTTGATTCTATCATTCATAGCCTGACTGTGTTAATTTTTTGAAACGTTAATGAAATTACTGGAATATCGAAAATCCTCACCGGCTATTGTTCTTGCATCAGCAGGGGTTAAGCCAGTTGAATTCCAGAAAGAGTCAATGTTCAAAACTTTCGATTTTTTAAATTATCAAAAAGCACAAATCATCCGGTTTGGTGGCGAAAAAAAGAAGTCATGATCAATATTTGCAATTGACATCCTTGACAAGTAGGACGAACAGATCTAAAAAATTAACAGCGAAGTCATTACTGCGAAGGGGAGTAAGTAGAAACGGTTGGAATGGAGAAGTATATTTGAAAAATATAGTTTCTGAAACTATTAGGTGCGCAACTAAGTTCTCGCTGTTTTTTTTTATGAAAATTCAACTTTATTGTGAAAAAATATTTACAAATGAATCATTCAAAATATTGCCATCACTAGCGACAACTTTTTCTCATCTTTCGGGCAGAGCTCGAATACCGTCACGGTAGAAGTGTTCGTCTTTTGAGGCTATCCACGAATCAAGCCATTTTAAGATGTCTTCATATGAGCGGAACTGCTGATTAGCCAGACCATGTGCCAATGAACGAAACTAGTAATAATCGGACGGCGCAATATCTGGGGAATATGGCGGGTAGGGTAGGACCTCCCATTTGAGCATTTCTAAGTAGGTTTTAACGGGTTTGGCAACGTGAGGCCGAGCGCTGTCATGCTGTAGAATCACTTTTTCGTGCCTCTGCCCGTATTGTAGCTGCCTTTCGCGCAGTGCTCGGCTCAATCGTATCAATTGAGTTCGATACCGTTCCCCAGTGATGGTTTCGTTCGGTTTCAACAGCTCATAATAAATAACACCGCCCTGGTCCCACCAAGTACACAGCAAAATCTTCGCAGCGTGAATATTCGGCTGAACCGACGACGTAGAAGCATGACTGGGCAGTCCCCATGATTTTGTTCTCTTTGGGTTGCTGTAGTGAATCCACTTTTCCTCACCCGTAACGATGCAATGAAGAAAACCCTTCCTTTTTTGCCGCTGGAGCAGTTATTCACAGGCGAAAAAACGACGCTCGACGTCTCTTGGCTTCAAATCATAAGGAACCCAAGTTCCTTATTTTTGAATCACTTCCAAGGCATGCAATCGCTGGGAAATGGCTTGGTGGGTAACTCCTAATGCTGAAGTAAGCTCTTTCTGCGTTTGGCACGGATCCTCATCGACCAATCCCTCCAATTAAGTGTCTTCGAAGGTTTTCGGCCTTCCTTCACGCGAACGGTCGTCAATATCGAAATCACCGTCTTTGAAGCGACGGAACTAATCACGGCACGTTGTTTCACTTAGAGCAGCATCTCCGTAAACGTTTTGGAGTTCTCGATGCGCTTCAGCCGCCGTTTTCTTCGAATGAAAGAAGAAAAGCAACAGTTCTCGCAATTGACGCTTATTTGGCACAAAATCAGACATTTTCACACAACCAAAAGTATATGACGCAAAAACAAAATCACTAATGTGTCAAAGCTGTTTGTTTATCATATGTCTAAGCTTGGTTTATGATGTTTTGGTTATGTCACAATCGACCAGCACTTACTAATGGAGCCATCTCTTGAAAAACAGCGAGAACTTAGTTGCTCACCAATATATATGGTATATTATTGAAATACGAATTTAGAGATAGCAAACGTTTTTATATCTTTTTTCGTGAATAATAGTTTATGTATTGTAAGTGTGTTGTAATTTTGATTCCATTTTTAGAGTTAAAATTTCGTGCCGATACTTCTAGTAAGTCACTAATTTTTAATACGACTTTTTGCTCAAATGAAAGTATGTTGGATAATTAGATATCAATATATTTTATGTGTTGGTAATTGGTAGACGTAGAGATTTCTGCCAACAAACGTGTACTTAACAAATTCCAATGCCTAAAATAAGAAACTCAAGAGGCAAATAAGAAAGATGAAAATTATTGACTTTAATATTGAGTAAAAATCGTATAATTCTAGAGTATATATTAAAGGTAATTAAAATACTACTTCACATTACTTAAGCTTGTTTGTAGAAACCAATGAGGTAGCTCTTGCTCAAGAATTAATAATTTCTTTTCTTTAATGATATTTATTCAGCGTTTGAGACCATTGACAGATAGGATTATTAGATGTACGTTTCTCGTTTCATCACATGCTAGAACTAATAATTAACATTCAAACCAGATGCCACTCATTCACTATATTATTATGTGTATGTATACAAAGTGTTTAAGAATGGGATAATATATTCCTAAGTCTAACACAAAAAGTGAGATAAAGGAGTAAGTGGAAATTAACAACTTAATAAGTAATCCTCTCTTTATTTTATCAGTTTTACTAAAGAGATGACAAACTCATTATTTTATGGAACGTAGGTAGCACTGTTTAAACACGGTTAATTGCTGGCTTTCTGAATAATTTAACTATACATAAGAATGTACATATATTAACACCTATTATTTTTTTAATAGCTATACTATATAATAGGCATAATTATTAACTTCATATTAGAACGTTTGCCCTTTGAAATCCCTATAACATATACGATTAATAGATATTTGAGATAAAGTTGAAATTGTTAACCTTCAGTAATGCAAAAGTAATAACATATTATAATGGTGTCGGAGATTCCTTTTCATCATAGATTGTAGGCTAATAAATGAGCTTGTCATTTGTCTCGGTGCATCCGAACTGGGTAGATTTTAAAATCAGTGACCGAGTTGGTTACGAAATATTTTTATCTACCTGCTAACTTTTAAACTTCGTTCGAATTGGGTAGAAAGGGAAAGTAAAGAAATTATTATTTTAAAGTTTATTAGACTCCCAAGTATGTATATAAAACAATTTAATTTAACAGAACAATACTACCAAACTTATAGCTACAACTAATTTGGTACGTAGACTTCCGCGGTCGTGGTCCATGCTATTTGCTTCTGGGTTTCCGGGCTGGAGGTTTCAGTGCAGTAGTTCAGCCCTGAAGATGTCCCATACAAATGGGTACGAAACGTCGGCAGATATATAGTGACGCGGTTCCAGCCCGGAAACCCAGAAGCAGATATTATAGCTACAACGTTTTATAAAATTATACCTGGAAATATTTTTACTTCGATATTGAACAATTTTTGAGCTAATAAGCTCCTGTTTGTTTATTAACTATTTACGGATAATTCGATTTTGATTTCTTTCAACAGAATTGATTTTAATGTAAGTATCGGTCTGGATATTTTTCAAAGATTCCAAGAAAATGTAAATATTCAGATGAGGGGAAGAACAATTAGCTTTAAATTTTTAATGGAAACATTCGCACGTATTTGTGGTTCTATCTATGCTGGCTATCTCTGCTGCCCAGATTTCAGGTGGAAATGTCGCGTTTTCTTCAATGTAATAGTCGAGCTGAAAAGTCCCCGGTCTACCATAGTAAAACACAGTTTTTTGGCAAAATTCGATTTTATTATTCAACATAGTTGCCTTCGAGGGCGATACACCGATTATAGCGTTCTTCCAACTTTTCGATACCATTTTTGTAGTACGAATTGTCTTTAGCCTCGAAATAGGCCTCAGTTTCGGCGATCACCTCCTCATCCCTGCTAAATTTCTTCCCGGCGAGCATTCTCTTGAGGTCTGCAAACAGGAAATAGTCGCTGGGGGTCACATCTGGAGAGTACTGTGGATGGGGAAGTAATTCGAAACCCAAATCACTTAATTTGGCCATTGTTTTCATTGATTTGTGACACGGTGCATTGTCTTGGTGAAACAGCACTTTCTTCTTCTTCATATGGGGCCGTTTTTTGCGATTTCGTTCTTCAAACGGTCTAATAACGCTGTTTAATAGTCGCTGTTGATGGACTGGCCCTTTTTAAGATAATCTATGAAAATTATTCCATGCGCATCCCAAAAAACTGACGCCATAACTATTCCAGCTGACTGTTGCGTCTTTCCACGCTTTGGAGCCGGTTCATCGCGTGCAGTCCACTTGGGTGACTGTCGATTGGACTCTGGAGTGTAGTGATGAGTCCATGTTTCATCCATTGTCACATATCGACGCAAAAACTCGGTTTTATTACGATTTAACAGCTTCAAACACAGCTGAGAATCATCAACTCGTTGTTGTTTTTGATCGAATGTGAGCTCGCGCGGCACCCATTTTGCACAGAGCTTCCGCATGCCCAAATATTCATGCACGATGTATCCAACACATTTCTTTGATATCTTTAGGATGTCAGCTATCTCGATCAACTTTACTTTACGGTCATTTAAAATGATTTTGCGAACTTTTTTGATGTTTTCGTCGGTGACAGCCTCTTTTGGTCGTCCACTGCGTTCGCCGTCTTCGGTGCTCATTTCACCACGTTTAAACTTAGCATACCAATCAATTATGGTTGATTTTCCTAGCGCAGAGTCCGGAAACTCCTCATCAAGCCATGCTTTTGCTTCAACGGTATTTTTTCCCTTCGAAAAGCAGTACTTTATCAGCACACGAAATTCTTTTTTTTTTCCATTTTTTAACGCAATATCTCAATAACTAATGGTCGTATTGCTGTCAAATTTTGACACGTTTCGTTTGAAGGTTAGTACTATCTAAAAAACATATGGATTTAATAACAGTAACGCCATCTATGTGTCAGACCGGGGACTTTTTAGCCGACCTGGTATGTTTCCAATAGATAATCGGCGAAATTGTCAACTCTTTTGTCATTGGGTTTATCAATCATGAAATCCTCTCCAAATGAGTCGCATACATCTTTCGGAGAAAGAAATATTCCTATTTCGCTATTTATCGATCGACAACCAACGGTGCTGGTATCCGGAAAAACATAATTTAAACTGGAGTGTATACCCTTTTCAAAGTCTATTACAATATTTAGTGGATGTAAGTTAAGGTCCAAATCTGGGCATTGTTTTTTCAATAACTCAAACACTTTTCTATATGTCGGTTTATGCTTGTTTGCCAAAAGACAAAATACTACAGGTACATATGTATTAGAAGCGAAAGCATGTATCGTAAACATTTGAAGGAAAAATTTTGTATAATAGTCGAAAGTGCCGTCCATATACAATGTTTCTTGTTACCACATAAATTCCATATTAGATCTGCACGAGAATATAACAATAATATCTTTCCTCTCATTGAAATTCAAAAACGGTTCACTTGTGATAGTTTCTATTGTACTATTCGGGAGAAATAGGTACTCACAATTAAGAAGAGCTTTTGTAAAACAATTTACATTTTCTCCCCAGTTCGGTCAGGATCTGAATGGTTTACAATTACCTTTTTATCTCTAGAAATTGTATACCCAGTTCGGATAGCTCCATTTGTCTAGGTGCTACATGTTAGAATCCGAAATACGTGCATGCCTATGTACCTGCATACTGAACAAAAAGGTGAAATTAATATTTCCGTCAATTGTCGATCGTTCTGAGCGAAGCGTATGCATATCATTGTGAAATTAATTAGCACTGGTACATCGCCTGGTGATGTTATTTGTTTCACGTTTTATATAAATATGTAGTTAATGATGTCGAACGGAAGTATACATCAGTGAATTTTATGATTTATTTTATAACGGTTCTACGATAATATGTAAAATTTGCGACAAATTTCTGATGTACTGGGAGAAACACAACTTTAGAGAACATGTTAACAGAAAAAAGGCCAGAAATAAAAAATGCCTTGCCACCAACTACTGAATTCACGCTAGATTTACATTCAATGGTCACACTTTGTTGAGGAAAAAACTTAAATATTTGACAATACTTGTCCTAGAATCCGGTGCTCCGCCTGTGGCACTGCACCGGAAGTAACCTAACCTTAATTTTAACTTACTGCATAACTAACTATCTCAACCTAAACTAAGCTTATCTAAAACTCTAAGTGGGGTCTAGTCCGAGTCCTGCTTAAATATTATTCAATGGTCACAACATATGGTTTACCGCAATTGAATAAAAAACAGTTTTGTATGCATAAATACAATTCCAACTGGAAGTTACTATCTCGGGCAACGTTGCATAACTATTTATCCTCTCACGAAGAAATCGAGAATAGAATCAAAGCTGTTCTAAAGGAAAAACATCTGCGGTTACGCATTGACGAGATGATAGGTTGCAAAAAAAATTTATTGTGTGTGTAATAGTACGTGTACTAGAATCCTTTAAACCGACCAGTTTTATTAACTAGCAAAAGGTTAGAAAAATGTACAGATGAAGTGATTACTGGGGTTGTGCGGGGTACTCTAAAAAAATTTGAACTTACAACCAATTAGCTGCGTTCTATAAGTCGATCTCTTGCAGAAGACTATCAGAAACATTTCCATATGATGTGCAAAGTTCATGCTTTGCATCTTGTGGCAAAATTTATTCGAGCATGTTCCAGATGTGGACGTAGTAAGAGCAAATATTGAAAAGGCATTTCTCGAATGCCCCAAACAAGACTTTCAGACGGTGACACCGTATTCTCGAACCACCACAATTTTATTCCTTCCATGTTGAGGAACATGTTTGAAGAAGGCTTTCTATTATAGCGAAAATTCTCAACAAATAACATCACTGCTTCTAAGATTCAAACATAACGAAGCTACAGCAATTAAGGAATGCCAGAAAAGCTTTGAAAATACTTGCGTTGACATCGATTTAAAACAAACTTACGACAATTATAAAGGATTATTTGACGCAACAGAAAAAAATGCATAACACTATGTTATCGTTAGTGGAGTTGTGCAAATTGTGAATGATGTACATACACAACTATGTGCTATAAGTGACATAGAAAGTATGAGTGCTTTATAGGCTTCGACAGTACATATTTTGAACAAAGACTAAATTTACTCGACTAAAAAGTTGAATCCTATTAGGCATGAATATTCACTACGTGCTACTTCATTAACATGAACTAATCTTGTTAAAGATCTTGGCGGTTTATTTGACGTAAAGCTCATGTTTGTCAACCACACCAAAAACGTCGCGTTGTCTACGAAAGCATTATTGGGTTTTGTTATACGCAATTGTAAAGCGTTTACTTCTATACAAGCAATGAAGTTTGTATTATTCACTAGTTTTATACAGATGCACCAATTGTGTTTTATTTATAACACTTATTATTGTGCTGTAAGTAAGTGTAATACCTGTTGGATAACAAAGGCATATTAGTTAAAGTTAGTTATTGACGTGAAGGTAGAGTTACCTTCCAACCCGAAAATTAAGAAAGAAGTAGTTTTCAGCATGTCCTCAGGTGGTCTACTCGCCTACGAAGTTTTTTTTAATTTATCAATCTTTCCTTGCGATTTGGGTAGATTCGCTAGTTAATGAGTTTACTCTTCCAACCCTTGTCCGCGCTGAGATGAGCTTAACTTCGAAAGTTCCACCAAATATCCGAAAAGGTTATAAATAATAAGAGTTCTTTTTTAAAAAAGATATTTAAGTTAGAGGACCAACACATTTATCTTGGAAATCGCTTAACATAAATTACTTCAATCTGTAATACGTCCATAATAGACTCCGTTCAACTTACTCTGCCTACACTATCGCTCATAATTATTTGGTTACTCTTGTTTCATTACAGTTTCTATATACAACTGGTGATTATAAAACTTATTTCTATAGTAAGAAATAGTTTCATAGTAAACAGTAAAATCTATAAAAACTAATTCAAAAATAATTATGCGATTACATTACTATTCGCAATGAATGATAATACCCAATAAAACTGCAGGTAGAATAATTGCATTTAAGGGATTAGATCTCTCGATTATTGGAAATTTTCCATTATTATGATTTTATTTTAAGGTAGGGTGTTATTGCAAACTGTTAAGTATTTACACTTGTGCATTTTGACAAAATTGCAGTTAGTTTTTGTGAGGTGCTCGTAGTGATAACATCGTGCATTTCGAAGTTTAATCGGTTAGAAATGCCTAAGCGGAAAGAATTAAGTGTAGAAACACGATCGTAATCGCATACCATAAAACTGGTAAAAGCAACTGTGAAATTGCCACAGAACTCAAATTAAATCAGTCCACCGTGGGTTATTTCATCAAAAAACACCGCGAATGTGAAAGTGTATTGAGCAGAACTCGAAAAGCCAGACCAAGAGCAACAACCTCAGCAGAAGATCTTGCAATGGTGGTAACAAGCAAGAGAAATAGATGAAAAACGGCCCCAGAAATCACAGCAGAAATGAATGCTGTTCGTTGGAAACACCTAAGTATTTCCACAGTTAAACGGCGGTTAAAAGAAGCTGGTCTTCATGGACGAATTGCAAATCGGAAGCCGCTTCTGTGCAAACAGAATCGTTTAAAGTGGGTACGCGGTCACCAAAATTGCAAAATAGAAGACTAGAATAAAGTACTGTAGATCGATGAATCTAAATTCAAAATTTTCGGTTCACGAAGACGTGTTTTCGTGAGGAGATCTGTGGGTGAGGGTGCCCGGGAAGAATGCATAGGCCCTACTATTAAGCGCGGTGGAGGTTCAATCAGGATATGGGGTATATGGGGTTGCTTTGCTGGATTAAATGTGGGCGATCTCGTAAAAATGGAAGGTATACTAAGAAAAGAACAGTATAAGCGCATATTAGAGGAAAACGCAATCCCCTCTAGAATTAAAATTTCATGTCAGAATTTTACCTTCCAACACGATAATGACCCGAAACACACTTCCAAACTATGCCAGGAATAATCGCAGAAATTTGAGAACGAGGGAACCATAAAAGTTATCAACGTACTGATTTAAATTCCAATAAGTTGCTGTGGAAAGAACTTGACCGGGCGGTGAGAAAATCGGCCCCATATCTGCTATTAATTTGTGGAAGAACCTGCAAGAGGCATGGGATAAAATAAAACCTAAGACATTACAAAAACGAATCGAAAGAATGCCTCTATTCTGTGCTGCAGTGATTAAAAATAAAGGAGGGCATATAGGCGAGTCTAAAATTTAGAGAAATATATTATACAACAATTTATTTTAGATGTAAAAGTATATCTTCTTCATATATATAAATAATAAAAAGATATTAGTAACTCAGTTTTGATTTTTGTTGCAATTTTCGGGTTAAATGCGAGTGACCAAATACTTATGAGCGATAGTGTATATTTCATATGTAATTCAATAGTTGCCTAAATGCAAATATTAATTTATGGCATTTTACGGAGATTTATCCGAGTCTGTGAATTCATCAAAGCCTAGGGCATTGTTCGCAAACAATGAAAAGTCGTATATTACGCCAGGAAATTGTTGATTTCCCTAATAATATTATAATCTTAATTAATTCCTGGCGAACAGATACACAGCGAGAAAAAAAAGCGAGATAGACGCGAAGAAAGGCGGCGTCGACAGCAGGGTACACTTTCCCGGAACTACTACCGGCATTACTGACTTTTGTTCATAACAGCATTTCTCCCATGCAGTTTTTATTGTTCCAGATACGAAATTTAAAATGGAATAGGAATTACACCAGTATGAATACCGGCGTTTTAATAACTCCCAATGCTAGACAATTCTCCAACTTTATTTCATCCTTTCGGGGATGAATTATGAACATGTAATAAAAAGCGTTCATCTATTGCGTCATCTGTGCAAGTGCCCAGCTTGAAGTGGTATATACATACATAACTACTCCCTCTACTTCTTTCTCTACATAAAACAAAATTACTACTTATTTACCGTAATTCGTTGGCGATAATAAAATAAAACGTTGAAGTAAGAGAAACAATTAATTACAATAGTTTATTAATTATTAAAAAAGTTGAGCGTAGAAATGCACAGCTCCGCAAACATTCTCGATGCTCAACTATGATTTGCTCGCCGACCGAAACGAACGTATCAGTCACGAATGAGTAGATTTCTGTATGGGCTGTTAAAGTTGTATGTAATGATGCCACAGTTAAGTGGAACGATTATTGTCAGAACTAAATAAGTTTATTAATAATTTATGCCCGATTACACCATCTATGACTATGTTTGTCAATATATGTTAATTAATTCTATGTTAAGCGTTAACTTAGATTAAATTTATTCCAGTTGCAGAGAAATCTAACACAAGTTAATTAATCGACTCTTTGTGAAGTGTTTTCATACTATTGGCAGCTTGCGATCAGTTGTACAACAGAAATTTGAGTGTGAAATTTACATTTTGATGTTATCCAATAAAGAATGAATAAACGTGGTAGGACTTCTAATTTTATGGAGAAGAATAAGAAGTTACTAATAAAAATTGTAGCTGAACAATTTTTCAAAACTATTGTACATTGGAAAACAAATGAAGCAACTTTAAAAGCCAAAAGTAAAGCTTGAAATGGTTTGACTAAAGTCTTTAATATGATTACCATAAATGAAACTAGAACTCTGCAGTTGAAAAATGCGTATAATAATATAAAGAGAAAACTAAAAACAAAATAACGCGGATGAAAAGTTTTTGACCAATTTGTTTCATTAATAATTAAATAATAGTACATAAATTTAATTTACAAAATGTTTCTCGTACGTTCTTCTGCACACACATATCTATTTTATCCCAGAAATAATTCGTATGACCTATTTGAGTAAAAAAAAACTTCTATACAAGTATCCACTTTATAATTCACAACTTCATTCGTGAAATTACCTTCTTCAGTGGTAATATTACTCAATTCAACGTCTTCAATTTTCCGAGAACAATCATTTTATTCTTTTATATTAAATGAACGCTTTATAACTCACAATACTGAAAATGATTCTATGACTCTATCTTTATATGTATTTATTCACGCAAGTATTTATGTTTTGATCGTCATCAAGCTCAGCCGATTCTAAAACCTCATCCTGCAATGACTTTGGAATGGCCTGAAGATTACTAAACTCCCTTTCTAAAACCTATTCGTTGATTTTGAAATGACTTTCGAATCGTCTGAAGACTAGTAAACTCCCTTTCTAATATCTCCTGATTGATCTTGAAATGACTTTGCAATGGCCTGAAGACTACTAAAGCCCTTTGTAAAATCTTGTCATTGATTTTGAAATGACTTTGGAATGGTCTGAAGACTAGTAAACTCCCTTTCAAAAAGCTCTTCATTGATCTTGAACCTCCTCATTAAGTTTGACATTGAAATGACCTTAAAATGATCTTAACACTGAAACCTCGTCGGCCTCAGTCGATTCTCGAACCTCCTCATTGACCTTGACCACAATGCAGGTCAAGGTCAATGAGGAGGTTCGAGAATCGGCTCAGTCTCTCTACTCATATATAATATTTTGCTTTGTATGAAATTATAATATGTATAATTATATATTCCCAACCATAGGCTACGTACTACTGCTGCCTAACACAAACATTTGGATATGTTTAACAGGTTGCCATTATCGTGGACTGAAAAACCCATTTTGAAATTCAGAAATGAACAAAAACATTTCTTTTACAAAACGGATTCTATACAGTAACGAAGTTCGAAGAGAAGATTAAATTAATCAAATATTAAACTGTATGCTCTGCTTTGTGCACACATATGTTTACACCACGCTTACACACAGTACATATACACGTACATACACACACATACCAAATCATAGACAATGACGTTACCTCCTTATTTGTATTATAATTGATGGTAAACTAAAGCTTATTATTATTATATAATTACTTATTGAAACAGCTGTTGATATATCATTTAGATCAAAACCAGATCAATCGAAAGCAAAAATTTTAAGTTTGCTAGAACCATAAATTATAAAATTATACCACTGAAAAATAATTATGATCCTTCGGCGGAGTATTTTGGTGTTAAGTGTGTTTATAATGCCATTCTCAAGCAAAGTGTTTTTATCAAAATACATAAACTATTACTCACGAAAAAAGATATCGCGAAAACGTTTATTATCTTTAATTTGTATTTCAATATATATATATATATATATATATATACATATATAAATTCATGTTAATAGATCAAATATATGAATTTAATATTGAAATTGGAAATATTTCTATGAAAACAGATCGTTCAGTAATAAGAGATGTAAATTCTCTCTTGGCAGCATCTGGAAGCCGAGTAGAGGTAGGTTTTATCTAATGATTGAAATTGAAAGTGAATTCCTTCACTTTCTATTTCTACGGCTGCTGTGTCCTACTTTAAAAGTAGAGAATCACAACATAAAAAAATAAAAGTGGATGATATATAATATACATATATATAATTAACAATATATAATTGTGTAAAGAAATATACAGTAGCCAAATCATCTAAACAACAAGATGTACAAAAACAGCATAATCATAAAATTAAATAGTAGCTCTAACAAAAACGAATCTGGGAATACTGCTTCGATTGCATGAATGTTAACTACAATAAAAAGAGACATTACAACAAGAACAGTTGAAGTGGCAACAGGGGAAGTGAAATTAGAACAAGCGAAATTAACTTAGAAGACTATGAACTTGAACTGCAACTCATACAAAATATTAGATTGACGTCAATACATATTCAGTTATTGTTCATTCTTTTTGTTTAATAAACTAATTTTTGCACGTTTCTTGCCTCTCATATTTCTTATAATTAGCATTCTTTGGCGTCTATATTATACGGTAGCTCATTTATGTAAATGACGACCAGCAGTGGACCCAATATAAGGGCTTAAGAGACACTTGTGTATGCCAAACTAGAAAGTTTTCCATTGAATTCTACATACTGTCTCCGATGTTTTAAGTATAGGATTAATAAAGTGTAACCACTATCTCGAATTCCATAAAAATGCAACTCTCCTAGCAATATTCTGTGATTGGCGATATCAGAAACTTTCCTTAGATGGCAACATATTAGTTACATTTTGTTCTTGACAACCAAGGCCTGTGAGAAACCCAATACCAACCATTCCTGTAGTGGTCAGCTACCTTTTCTGTATCCGTGTGATGGTCATGAAATATATAATTTTTCTCAAAGAAATTTAGCAATCCATTTGCAATTACGGTTTCAAAGATCTTCGATATTCGATACTATAGATATAGGCCGATAATTACAGAGGCTTAATATCATCCATCTTATGAATTGGAATTATTCTTGAAGAATTTAATTTATAAGGGAATTTCCTCTGCAACGAACACATACATAGTACGTACCGAAGATTGTAAAATATAACCAAAAATTTTTTTAACATCGGTGTTAAAATTCCGTAATAATCCTCTGTACTCTTAGGTTTTATATTCTTAATAATTCCCATTAACTCCCACTAAAGACATAAGCTGGAAATAGTAAGTATTTCATAGTTCTGCTTTAAAGCTTCTCATATAGTTTTCTATATTCTCGCCATGAGCTTCTCTTTGAGCATGTAGCTAGTTAGTAAAAGTTATTTCATTCTTTAGCACTAAGGCTAGATACACAAGTCTTTCTCAAGTTCTGTTTTGAACGTTTTCTTATAAGGTTTCATGTTTTATTTTGTTTATTCTCATATTTATTAATACGTTTCAAGTATTTCTCTTTAATAGATTTATCCAAACAACTTTCATATTCCAGTTTAGGTTTTTTGTACTCCTGATTTACGCCAGGCTTCTTTGATGTAATTGCTACTGTTATTTATACGCCTTAGTTATTTGGTAATTCTATCACACTAGGAGAAATATCTCTAACACCAAAATTACAGCCTTATTCAATCCTTCTTTGAAGAAAACATTCGTTGAAGTTGTACATTAATCCGTCATGAAGTCTAATAAACATTTCCTGACTATTTCAGGACATTCTGTTTCTATCTAGGCTTTCTAGTCTTTCTATGAAAGTACAGATATTAAATTCGCTTTTATCCCTATCATAGATTTTTTGACATACAATTACTCTCCAGTTGTGTTATTTTTACAAAATAGTTTTATTAAAAAATAATGACAATAATGACAATTACACTGTAGCTTCTTCAGACTAAAAGGAAAATCTTTTGTGATCCAGTGTTAGCGAAATAATTGTTAATAATATTTTAATAAAGATATTTGGTCAGAATCACACAACTGAATTTCTGTTCTTAATTTTATTATAGATTTTCATCATGTAAAGACCACATCAGTTGGTAAATTATAAATTATTTTTTTATCAGGTTCTGTGACATTTTCGTTATACGTTAATTTTTGTGCCCGATGATCTGATATATGTAAATTAACTGTGGGTACTATTTACTATTTATTTTAAGTACCTAATATCAAACGCATGCCTATGGTAGGCAGCGCAATTTCACTTCTTTATTAATTACTAATGATATAAATCCAATTTACGACGTCAAACAACTAGCTATTTATATCATTGATGTCTTTACGGGTCATTGCCAGTGATCCCTGCTGCTTATTTATGCCTATCGAATTTGAAATTCTCTTTTTCTAGATCGGACGCACACTCCAAATACACCCTTCTGGCGTTTTCCACTACAGTTTCGTCAAGAGTATTGTTATACGAGGGTAGCCGTTTATATTTCGGAAATAACAAACACGAAAATAATTTTTATTATAGAAAATAGCTTTACTGCTTTTCAAAATATTCACCTTGAAAATCAATGCAATTTTGCATTCGTTTAAACCAATTCGAAAAACATTGTTGCCACTGTGAAGGTGGTATCTCCAAACTATGAGATTTGAATGCTACAACTGCCTCTTTCGGCGTAGAAAACCGTTGGCCGCGAAGTTTATTCTTCACCTGTGGGCACGAAATCACAGGGTGCTAGATCAGGGCTGTACGGCGGATGGCTCATCAATTCAATGTTTTGCCCGGTCAAATATTCAATTGTTTGAACAGATCTGTAAGCACTCGCACTGTCATGGTGGAGAATGATCTGTTGTTTTCAGTTTGTTTCCCTTATTTCTTTAAAAACTCTTGGCAAATAAATAGTTGTGTACTATTCGAAATTGACCGTTCTACTACCCTCTAAAGGCGCAGTTGCAAAGTGATCGAATCTTTCGAAAGAACAGGTGACCATGTATTTTGATATGCTTTGAGGGCGAACAACTTTTATTGGTTTTGGCTCATTTTAGAATACCGACACAGTCACACTTTATAAATATTCTTCGTAGCACTGCCATTGTATTTTTCATGCATTTCTTGGCACCAATCAACGTGAGGTGTTTTTTGAGCGGTTGTCAAATTATTTGGTACCCAACGTGAACATAGCCTCTTAACGGCTAAGTGTTCAAACAGGATCTTATGCACGTTAGTGTTACTAATACCTAAATATGCCTCGATCTTGCATTATCAATTCAGACACTGCATTAACGTTTTCCAATACAACAACATTTGTGGGACGGCCTTCACGAAATTCGTCGTCCAAAGAACGCCGTCCACGTTTGAATTCACTATACCAACGTCATACTGTAGTTGTCGATGGTGTTTCATTACCGTATATAGAATTCAGCTCGTCGATGCATTCTTGTTGAGATAATACACGCCGAAAGTTATGAAAAATAATTGCACGAAAATGTTCGTGAGTTAATTCCATTTTTTTACCAACATTTTTCCAACAATAACAGTGTTGGGAGTTCACGAAATATAAACGGCTACCCTCATATATGTGTACAACGTTTTTCATTCTTTTGGAAAAATATTGTTAATTGGAATTAAAAAGACGAGTTCTACTTATTAGAAAAATTGAATCAGATCTTCAGATTTATGAATAGTAAGAAAAATATTTAAAAAATATTTGGAATCTGATAGGATTCGATATCTCAGTCATTCTTTATGTGATAATATCACCGACTAAAACCTTAATTTGACCAGTAACTAGGACATTTTAACGTAACGAAAAGCAAGCTATTTGAAATATGTATGCGGTGCTGGCATTGCGGATAGCTTGCATCATGTCAGTGACACGGAGATGTTTCGCAGCGATGAATTATTAATTGTGACATTTTCCGTTGCGATGTACAGAAACTGTAAATAAATGTGGTATTGGAAACACATTTTGCCGCACCTATTCAACGTTACAAACCGGGAGTTTAATCAGCATTACTGATACAGAGAGTTGAGATATTTTGCTTTTACGACAGGATCGTAACAAGGCGAGTGTACGAAAAAACGGGCAACCTGCGACGCATGCCTTATTTAGTAGAAAAATTATTTGAATTGAAGGAATTATAAACGCGGCGCCTCTTATGGAACTAATTAATGTAAATATGGAAGATTCTATAGTCATATTAGGTTTAGAAGATAGACTTATTTTCCAACAAGACAACAACTCGAAAGATACTACTAAGACAAGTGAGAAATTTTAAGCAGAAAAGGGTATAGAGATCCAGAAGTCTAAGTGACCATTTCAACCACCTCAACTGCTTGATTTAAGGCCAGTTGAGAATTTGTGGACACTTTTAGATCTAAAAGTTCAAATTATAAATAGAGGAAACAAATAATTTCTTGGAGTGTTAGATGGTTCCTGGCAAGAAAGTAACTTATTTATTTAGAAACTTAGTAGTAAGGCTGCAGAAACGAGTGCTTTCGCAGTAGCGTACGGCTCAGTTGCTATCAATATTAAAAATAAGAAATCTAATTACTTACTATTTAAGTTTTTTTTTGTATTGTTGATGTAGAGTGACGCAAATATTCGTTATAATATTGTGTTATTAGCATGTTTTCGAGCGCTGACTCATAAACCTACGACGAGGTGAAAATATGTTGTTGTATTTGGAAAAGGGGCGTTCTGTGTCTAATGATGTGGTATCCGCAAATTTAAAAAGGACGTTCGTATCATATTCGCACTCTTGGTTTTTAGTTAAACTCTTGTCTATACTCACTATAGTTTGAAAATCTGGATTCCTATTAATAACCGCACACAATATATCGGATGTTAATCTTCCTATACTATCTGTTAGATTTCTTAACGGGGCTTTAAGGTAATATACTATATTTAGCGCTTCATGTAATGACAGCTTGATGTTCTCTAATTTGGAAATAGTACCTAAAAGAATTGAATAATTTTCGGAAATTTGTTCTATTTGAGTATGGATTTCGGCATCTGAAACCAGCCGGTGACTTGCTGAAATTGCTTGATCATTTTGCGGATTTAAATTTAAGATACGAGGTTTAATAATGTTTAAAAATTTCTCATAATATAAAACAGCGTTAAACAACGTTACCCATCTCGTCAATACCAGCTGTTGTGACTGAGGAATGTCCGGCCAAATCTGTTTAAACTCTCACAAATGCGTTTTGAAGATTTTATAAAAACTTTTTTGGTAGAAACTATAAATTGGTCTACTTTTAGATAACTGTTTCTAATAAATTCAGCTGCAAGATGACATGCATAGAGCAGACAGGTTACATGCAGCAATTGAGGATAAGATTGTTTTAGTAACTTTCTAGCTTTAAACATATTCGAACCCCCATCTGCAACCAACATTACAAGTTGTGTTGCCCTTATATTGAATTTCCCTATGATAAGTTTTATAGTTGATACTATCCTTTCCGCGTTTGTCTTCTGTAATATTGTGCTACCTAAAAGAAGATTCAAGGAATTATCACCGCTTTTTAAAGTGCGCACAATTGCATTTAAAATACCATTCATTCTTACATCCATTATTTAATCTACCGTCAGTCATATTTCTTGATCTTTTAACTGCTTTTATTTGGTCCATAATCGTGTTTTTCACCCAAGGAAAATTATGCCATAATTGATCTCTTATTGGAAATCTCCATTCCGTAAGGTATTTCCCCCCAAAATTTCTAAATTCTTCACTGTTTATAATATTTTATGGAATATTGCACACACTTACCATAAAAATAAAGTCATGTAGAAATTTATAATATGGTACATCACGTTGCGCATTTAACCGATGTTGTTTGCTATTAATTAATTTACACGAAAAAATACTGTACGGTAAAATATTGATATTGCAAAAAATACATCTAATAAGGTTAAGAAATCTATTAACACTCGTCGGACATAACAAAGGACGGCGTTGATTCGCCATCATGAAACTAACCTGGCATTCATACATATACCATACGCATATAAATTTCGCTTCGGGTATATCCCACCGCTTTCGGAATATATCATCGCCCCCAATGAGTGCACACTCGTTTCTGCAGGCTTATTAGAAAGCATCACATGATGTTTGCAGGCCGCAGTATCAACAAAAAAAAAAAGAGGTTATCAAAGAATACGTTTATTTTGTTTATTTTTTTATTGTACTATTGTCTCGTTTTTAGAATTTATTATACTTTTTATTGTTTTTTCTCTCTCTAATACTCCAGTGTGTTTTTCAAATTTTTATATTTAATATTTTACGCTATCAAAATGACATATCATTTCGATGTTTGTTAAATAAGTATAATTAAAAGAACTTATTCATAAATTACCCGAAACGGAATAGAAATTTTATTATAATAGTTGCGTCAGACATTTAGATACTTCAAATTACATGAGACTTCTGACAACAAAGCCAGACAGGAGGTAACACCTTATTTGTGTAGACGACTTACTGTATAATGTCATCTTTACTTTGACAAAACAAATAATACATACACAGTAAGGGTGAACGGATGGCAATTACTCAATGCATTCCATTCATCATTCACAAGTGCCAGTACACGCATCTTTTATACATTCCATAACATATATTATTGTTAAGAATTCTTAGGAATAAACCAAATCCTAACGTACTAAATGTGTACATGCGAGTGACCAAAACCACTATAATGTCTACCTGGGGTGTCTGTTTATTCTTCCATTTATCACCGAAACACAATTGCTCTACAACGCGCTTGATACAAAAAACAAACTGAAATATTTACCGGGTTCTAATAATAAATATTTATGGAGAAATTTACATATGTAAAGTGTTATTCTCTTGAGAAAGGAATTTAATTTCAATTTCAAAGGTACAAAATAAATATATGTAAGTACCTGGATGCATACAGTGCATTCTCTTACTACAAAGATTTCAATAACATTGAAACTTCATGTATAGAGCTACTGTTCTCTAAGGAGATATTCACAAATTCTTAGATGTCTTTTTGTATGGCTTATTTGCTAGTGATACTGTTACCGAGGCTTTTTTGAGCCATTTGTTAATGAATTTCTACTCAGTATTTTGATATCTTTATATTTTATTGGGCGTCTTAAATGATAAGTAAGGCTGCAGAAACGAGTGCTTTCGCAATAGCGTACGGCTCAGTTACTATCAATATTAAAAATAATAAATGCAATTACTCACTATTTTAGTTTTTTGCTATTCTAGCTATTAGGCTTACTTGGGATAGCCTTAAATCTTTGGTCTTTTATGAGGGTAGCCGTTTATATTTCGGGAACTGGCAACACTTACAGTGTTGCCAGTTCCCTACGATCTGATGATTGCGTCATGAAGTTTGTCATTTTTGACAATATATTTACCTTAACAGTTTTATTATCCTGTCGCTATTTCTATTGTTGAAAATTTTATATCAGCGAAAAAAATGGAATTAACTCGCGAACATTTTCGTGCAATTTTTTTTCATAAATAACTTTCGACGTGGATTATCTCAACAAAAATGCATCGATGAGCTGAATTCTTTATATGGTGATGAAGCACCATCCAAAAGTACAGTATATCGTTGATATAGTGAATTCAGATATGGACGGCGTTCTTTGGACGATGAATTTCGTGAAGGCCGACCCACAAATGTTGTTGTGTCGGAAAACATTAATGCAGTGTCTGAATTGATAATGCAAGACCGTCATATGACATACCGTGAGATCAAAGCATCTCTAGTTATTAATAACACCAGCGTGCATAAGATCCTGTTTGAACATTTAGCCGTCAAGAACCTATGCTCACGTTGACAACCGCTCAAAAAAAGACTCGCGTCGATTGGTGCCAAGCCATACACAAAAAATACAATGGTGGTCCTTCAAAGAACATTTATGAAGTCGCCACAGGTGATGAATCCTGGATCTATACGTATGAGCCCGATAGTAAACAGCAGTCGACTGTGTGGGAATTCCAAGACGAACCAAAATCAACAAAAGTTGTTCGCGCTGGAAGCAGATCAAAAACAAACATTTTTTCGGAAAAACCGGCCACGTTGCAATTGTGCCTTTAGAGAGTTGTAGAACGATCAATTCCCAATGGTACACAACTATTTGTTTGCCAAAAGTTTTTGAAGAGATAAGGAAAACAAACTGAAAATAACAGATCATTCTCCACCATGACAATGCGAGCTCTTACAATTCAGTTCAAACAATTGAATATTTGACCTGGAAAAACATTCTCCCGTACAGCCCCTGATTTAGCACCCTAGAATTACTTTTTGTTCCCACACGTGAAGAATAAACTTCGTGGTCAACTGTTTTCTACGCCGGAAGAGGCAGTTTAGGCATTCAAAAGTCATATATTGAAGATACCGCTTTCACAGTTGCAGTAATGCTTTTGAGATTGGTTTAAACGAATGCAAAAGTGCGTTAATTTTCAATATTTTGGAAAGCAATGAAACTATTTTCTATAATAAAAAATTTGTTTTTGTTTGCTATTCCCAAAACATAAATGGCTACCGTGGTAGTTAAATAGGCTGCCATTTCCGGACGGTCGAATAAACGAGAAAGTTGGAGACATTTGAACAGTTTATAATTTATCGTAAGTTCAGAAACCACATGCTTTTTGACAGTCCCTTGATTCGCTTTTAATATGTGAATCCATCCTTTTGCAACATTTCTTAATAATTTGCAGCGTCGACTTAAAAAGGAAAAATTTTAAAATTTTACTTGTTTCTATCTAATATATGAAACGATCTCAACATGAAACACAACACTTTTTTTTAATAATATTAAGCGATTGCTCAACTAGAAATGAGCAGTAAATGCCATCGAGGCAATTTTGAAAGATATAATAAACACACACGAATTGAATATTGTCATTTCGGTGTTAACAGATAGAGGGAGCTTTGTAAAACATCAAAATTTTACCCTTTCACTAGAAACTACATAAATGTAATTTATATTCATTTGCTTTGCGCATCCCAAATTTCATTTGGTAATGAAATATCTACTCTGTCCACAGATGTATAGGATGTGTGTGCAACTGCAACTGCAACTGCACAGGTTTTGATATGTATATAAACATGTTGTTTTCGTTGGATTTTACATGTGCAACTTATTTAGGATAATAAGTATAACAATAAGGGTAAGATAATGGAAAGAAATAAAATCGAAGTGGAAACTCATTTAGGCTATGAGAAAATATGTTATTCTTACAGCAGCATGTATTGCCGTTCGGTACTGAGAATTAGTTGATTCACCTCATTGCAAGGTCAAACACCGGCATCTTTCTAGCGAATACCCATGTAGACGACTGTTAGATTTTACCCATAGTAGACTAGCATAGGGTCATCTGTAAAAACACGAATCGATAATTTGGCGAAGAAGAAGCATTTCATGCATTGAAAGCTTCGTCTGCATTTTAAAGAGCGAAGAAAACAGAAATTTCGTTCAAATAATAATGACAATATTATGAAAAAAGAGAATATTCGACTGTATTACTGTGGTGAAACAAAAATTGATAATATATTCCATACTTTATTGTTATATTTATTTTTTTTAAAACACTATTGTACGTATTTTATTAGACCATGAGCTCTAAAGGTGCTAAATCACTAGATCTCGGTGGCCAATTGTGATCGCCTCTTCGAGAAATCACACGGTCAGGAAACTTTTCACGCAAAAGAGTGATGGTATCGTTACTTGTGTGACACGTAGCGCCGTCTTGTTGAAAATAAACGTCATCCACATCAATATCTTCCAATTCCGGCAATACAAAATCATTAATCATTCACCGTAACAGTTGCTTCAGCCTCAATGAAGCAAGTGTTACGGTAATGTCCAATGACCCCGCCAGACCAAAAACTGCACCAAACAATCACACGTTGCAGACGGAGAGACTTTTCGACAATAATTTTTAGGTTTTCCTAGCCCCAAATGCGACAATTCTGCTTGCTAACATAGCCTCCGAAGTGAACATGAGCCTCATCAATCAAGATGATTTTTCGATGAAATTCCGGATCAGTTTGATGCATTTCAAGGACACAATCAGCAAAGACACGAAGTTGTTAATGGTGGATAGGCGTGAGTTCTTGTGTTAACTGAACTTTGAAAGCCTTAAGACATAAGTTTTTATGCAAAATACGGTATAATGTCGTTCGTGAAACGCCCAATTCCAAAGATTGACGAGAAATTGACGACCCTGGGTTTTCCTCAACACTATGGGCTGCAACAGCAATATTCTCAGTTGTTCTTGGGCGATGTGCACGAGTTCAATTCTTTACATCACTAACTTGTTAAAATAGCTCAAACTTTTCTACCAGTATCACAGTTGCTGGCCGAGAAGCTGCTTCACGATAACCCAAAGGTACTTTGATATTGAATTTTAATAATTTCAATTCGTTGTGGCGTATATCGTTCAATTTTTCTTAATGGCGTAATTTTTATTTGCCACCTGTCAAGTAGTTACAGGTTGAGTCATGACAACTGTTAAAATAGCTGACTATTGAAAATGAATGGAACAGCTCTTAGTAGCAATACGCTTTGCTAAAAAGTGCTTCACAGTTAGGGCATTGTGTGTCGGTTCGTTGTCCTGGTACAGAATCCGCGAATTGTTCTTCCACATACCTGGTCTTTCCTGCCTTACTCTTTCCCTCAGTTTGATTAGGAGTTCTTTGAGCTATTTCTGATTAACGGTGACCCTCAAGCACCCAGTTATGATAACACTCTTGATACTGAAAAAAACGATCAGCATTGCCTTCAATTTCGACTTGCTCATTCGTGCTGTTTTTTGTCTTGCGCATCTGACATAACATTATCATCAAACCCCTCTTTTAATATTTGTAAATATTCTGTCGGTGATTCCTTTAATTTAACAAGGAATTTCAGGTTAATTCACAACTCGACTTTTATGTCGACCATTATCACGGTACTACTAAGTAACAGTGTCCTCTGCAATAAAACCTGGAAAGTAAACTAGAGCAGACAGATAGATGAAACTACGGGTTGTTGCTTGAAAGGTGTCAAAGTCAATGATATTCAAATTACAGCCTTACCCGATGCGGTTTTGCGATGGAAGGAGCGCAGTCTCGTTATTTAATTACCAGACCTCGTATTTTGAATTAATAAGAAATACCGAACAGAGTATGTTAAGAAATAATATTAATCGACCTCTGTTTTTTACTTTTTCGTCATTAAATATCTTTCTCGGGTATTTAGTTTATTACCATTCAATCTCTGAGTATTTTGTTATCTGCTAAGATTTCCACAGCAATAATAATACATCAAAATCGATCATAAAGAGCAAAAAAGAGGTTGTTTACGATAGGATGAGAGATCCATTAAGGTAAAAGTTCTTCGGCTTCTTAGTTCGCCGGCTTTTTCATTTGAAAATAAACATTCGACTTGAGATTCTGCACAAACATACATAATACGTTTGTGAGTTTGACTCGGTGTCGAAATATTTAGGTTTGTAATATTTTAGAATACTTTGTGAGTCCTTCCTGGTATTTGTAATATATATAAAGTGATCTGTTTAGATAATAATTAATATAGAGAGAAGTTTATGGGGAAGTGTATGAAAGAAAATATCGACAGATATTGTAATTTATTGTATACAGTTAGCAGCAGATGAGCACACCTTTAAATAAATTTCTCGTTTCGGGGTTGTGATTGGTTGAATAAAAAATTTGCCATTAATCCAAACTTTTATATTATACAAGTCTAATTGTTTAAGTACAGGATTAATATAATACATCCAAAATAGAAACTAAGAATTGTTTTGAAGGTTGTTTTTTTAACATATAAAACATACGTTGAATATAGGTGACAAACTTGGACGAATTAAGATATAAAATTTACTTACTTAGTGACAAAAAATACGAGCACACAATGGAACAAAACAGATACAAGGAAGAGTATGTCACGCGTGATGCATTCCTCGGTTTGGATGTAGACTCTTAATGGATATAAATTTTAGGCATTTACTGTAGTATTTACAGTATTGCGTTTAAGTGGGAGGGCTGCTCCATTTGGGCCGCCTGTAACCCATAAACCAAAATGATCTTCACGTTATACTGTAACCCGCTATGTATGGACTAAAGCTACAAATTTACAAGACCGAGTCTGTGTGCCTACTGTAGACGCCCGAAGTAGAGAGAGTCACATATGAGTATCAAAATGGATCGTGTCGAGCAGCGAACGGTGACTATATATTGGGTTGGCAACTAAGTATTTTCGGTTTTGTAGTATAAAATGAAACACTTTTTTTTAAACAAAGAATAGTTTTTGATCAATTATATATTTTCCATTTTGCTCAATGACGTTTTGCCACCTTTCTTTCAGCTGCATGATTCCGCGCTCAGAAAATTTCTGGTCCTTATCAGCAAAAAACTGAACCAGGTGCGAGTGAAGGTCATCGTCATTTATGAAAGTTTTACCATTCAAAGAATTCTGCAAACTTCGAAATAAATGGTAATCAGATGGTGCTAGATCAGAGCTGTATGGGGGATGTGGCATCACTTCCCAGCCAAGCTCCAATAGTTTCCCACGAGTTGCCAAAGATGTGTGAGGCCTTGCATTATCTTGGTGAAAAACTACACCTTTCCGATTTGACAATTCTGGCCGTTTTTCTTTGATTGCTTCATCCAGTTTTATTAATTGTTTACAGTAAACATCAGAATTGATCGTTTGGTTCCTTGGAAGCAGCTCAAAAAACACAACACCTTTGTAATCCCACCAAACTGGCAGCATGATCTTTTTTGGATGCAATTCAGCTTTCGATGTTATTTGAACTGGTTTATCGTGTTTGCTCCCCGATCGTTTTACTGTACAGGACCCATTTTTCATCACCAGTGATGATTCTTTTTAAGAAAGGGTTGGTTTAATTTCGTCTAAGGTGCATATCGCAAAAGTTGATTCCTTTGTGTTAAATGAATTTTTTTCAATTCGTGAGGTACCCAAATATCAAGCTTCTTAACTAGCCCAAGACATTTTAAATGTTTTTCAATTGTTGTGTGCGATACATGTAGCCTCTCCGCAACCTCTCGAAAAGTTATATGACGATCCTCTTCAATTACGACTTTGATTTGATCATCATCAACTTCAGTAGGCCGACCAGAACGTTGCTCATCTTTGAGGGAAAAATCTCCAGAACGGAATTTTTTATTCTGACACGTGCAAGTAATTAGCACCATAAACTTCACATATCTTTTTGTGAGCCGCAGCAGCTTTCTTTCCTTTACGGAAATAAAATAGTAAAATATGTCGAAAATGTTCGTTTCTGCACTCCATTTGAAATTAACCCACAACTAATAGCTTTAATAAAAATCACGCACTACTTGCTTCTGAAGTTACGTCAATGTGACTAGTATCACGCGACAAACGATAAAGTACAGCATTAACATACGTTATACAAAAAATAAAGCAACGCTCTTTGTCAGTAAAAACCGAAAGTACTTAGTTGCCAACCCAATATTTGCGTTAGAAAAAGATGACTCAACTCAAATTCATCAAGATTGGAGGAATACATTAGTGGAATCTGTAATATCACCTCACAAAGTTAAAAGGATGATGTCATGAGTATTAATGTAGTTGACAATCGTGTATAGAAGAACATGTAGATGAGGGCCCATAACCGTCGCTACCCAAGGAAATGTTAAAAAGATCCATGATCTCGTACTGCATGATCAATGTGTGACTATTAGGCAACTAATTTAAGGTATTAGTCTCTCCTACCATTTGATATATAATATAATTATTGTCGAATTAGACATGAAGAAAGTGTGCAAGATGGGTACCACGAATGTTAACAGATGCACACAAGGAATCTGGAAAAGACATTTGCGTCATTTACTGCGGTATAGACACGACGAAGAAAACTTTCTTGAAAGATTTGTTACAATGAATGATTCCTGGATTCCTCATTATGATGTGGAGATCAAAATACATAGTAAGGAGTGGCACATCAAGGTTCACAACTGCTGAGAAAATTCAAGATGCAATCTTCAGCAGGGAGGTTATGTTATCCGTTGTTTGGGATGCTGAAGGCATAATTTTAGTAGATTTCCGGCAGGAGGGGCCGCAATTACAGGTCCTTATTATGCCAAATCAGTTCCGAAATTACGTGACGCGATAATAGAAAAACCGCTAGGTAATTCGCGGAAAAGTGTTCTCTTGCATCAAGATAACGCACCCCGACACAGGTTCGCAACTATAACAGCTGGAATAGCTCAGGCATTCTTCGAGTTAGTTGAACATCAGCTATATTCACCAGATTTAGCCCCCGACAATTACCAATTGTTTCCAAAATTTAAAGGACATTTCCATCAAATGATGATGTGATATGTGAGATAAATTAGTGGTTTGCAGAGGCTGAACAATATTTTTTCGGGAATGCTTCCTGAAAGAACGTCGATGGGAAGAATGTGTTAACCTTAATGGGGACTATGTAAACAAGTAAAAGTAAAATATTTGAAAATTCTTTTATTGCGTGTGAGTCAGGAGTGGAGCAAAGGTATCCGCGTACTATCTACAAAATTGTCGATGCGGTCATATCTTATTTGTTTTGAGCAGGATCTCTGACTTGGATCTGCGAAATGTTAAGATGCTGTAAGAACAGAAAATATTATTCCACGTATAAAATTCAACAAACTCAGATTTATGAGCTAATTAACTGTTACTTCTGGATAAGTTGTACAGGGTGTAAACGAAATACACTGACGTACTTTAAATGGTAATAAATGTAAGCATTAAATATGATTGCACGAAAACTGTATCTCGAACGAAGTCAAGGAAAAAAAATTTTATAAATAAAGGAAGCTTAAGCTGACTCTGGTAAATTTAGTATTCTTTATAACTTAACACTACTCCTACTGAAACATTGAGGTGGGAGTTTTAGATGATACATACTGTAAATCAGAAATCAATCTGTTATCAATTTCCGTGAAGTATGATATATTAAAATTAATTCATAGACAACGTCTTACTATGCGTTGAACAGGTAGAAGTGTTAGAGATAGTAAACGCATTTATGAAGAGTAGTTCAACTGAATTAATCTTACAAACGATGTACGGATGGAGATGTGGCGGTACGTTGCACTGAAGTCATGAAGACCATGGGTGTTCAACACCACGTAGGATACTAAATGCGGAGGAACAAGTTTTGGATATTGCAGTTTAAACTCCAAAAATAAATATACAAAGAGCCTACAACATCAAAATGAAACAATAACTTGCCACCAGAAACGGAATTAATGTTTGATTTACGGTTCATGATATCGCCTCTGATTTGAGACTTTATCTACTCGACGAGCAACCGTTTTATCACTTCTGGAATAAATACATTCCCAACTCTGGGATGGTAGTTTCCAGTAGGGACTGTATTTATTCTAGAAGTGACGAAATGGTTGCTTTACAAAGCCATATGTCAACTATGCCACATCGAAAACATAACCAAAACTGTACTAAAAGGTCAGCAGCTGTGGTTATGTGTCAACGAAACGAGTTATCGAAAAAAACATTTTAGATCCTGTTGAAGGGAAGTTTCCCATTGTCGTAACTAGCAAAAGATTAGAAAAGTCCATTGGCGAAGCAATTATGAAAGCAGTGCTGGGATACGCCAAAATACTTTCAACTTTCAATCGACCAACTGCTGATATTTGTGAGCGATGGTGCAGCGACAATGTGTAGTGCAGGCTGTTCCCTTAGAGACAAATGTGAGGGACTTTTATATGTGGCGTATAAAATTCATTCTTTGCACCTTGTAGCGCAAAGTATTCGACAATGTTGTCCAGAGGTGGATTCATTAATTTCAAATATCAGGTTGTTACATATGAAATGTCCGATTTTGTAAGGAATAAAAAAAGTCTAAATTTAAAAAAATATAAATATTTATTCCGCAAAATAGTCTCCATTTACATCAATAGTTTGTTGCCAACGGCCTGGAAGCTGAAAAATTCCCTTTGAAAAGAAATCTAGGTTTTGACGGCTCACATATTGCTCAAACACTGCTATTACAGACTCCGGGTCAGGGAAGTCCCTCTTTTTTAAGTGATTGTCTAAACTTCGGAAAAAATGAAAATCAGTTGGCGAAATGTCAGGTGAATAAGGTGGGTGAGGGAGAATTTCGTAACCAAATTCCGAAAGTTTTTGAATTGTCTGTCGTGCAACATGAGGTCTTGCATTATTATGAAGAAGTATGGGTCCATGTCTATTGACTAGTGAGGGCTGCATGCGGCTCAATTTTCCATGCATAGTTTCCAGTTCGGCACAATAGGACGCTGCCGTGATGGTTTCACCAGGTTGCAAAAATGAATATTGAATAATATCCTTACTGGTCCAATATACAGTCACCATAATCTTTCACGGGTGAAGTGATACTCGTGCATGCTGTCTTGGTGCTTCACCTCGATCTAACTATTGTCCTGACCGTCTCCGATTATCATAAAGTATTCACTTTTCGTCACACGTTACCACTCGATGAAGAAACGGTTCAACTTTCTGTCGATTAGCCAAAGAGGTAGCCACCTCTAATCGACGGAGCTTATTGGCTTCCGTTAATTGGTGCGGCACCCATCGATCGAGTTTCTTCACTTTGCCAATCGAAGAAAGGTGACGACTAATGGTGGCAATGGACACTTGAAATGTTTCTGCAAGACTACGCACTGTTGTCGACGGATTACTTTCAACTTCTACACACAGCTCGTCGTCATTAACGGTGCTACGCGTATATCCGCGAGGCTCATTTTCCAAATCAAAATTTCCCTCGCTGAATTTTTTAAACCATCGCCGTAATGTGCGTTCATTGCACGTGGTTTCACCGAACGTCTGATTAATTTCTCGCGTTGCTGCAGCTGCATTTAATCCCTTTTTAAATTGAAAGAGGTAAATTGCCCGAATACCTCTTGCCGACAGCATTTCCATAGGCGAGACAAGGACAGGTGTATTAATCTTTCCAAGAAATGGAACAGGTACATACTTCAAAATAAATACCCTTTTCTACAAATACAATAATAATTTTCACCAAAAACATACACGTCTTCACACAGGTGCGATTCAGTTCAGACTGAAGGAAAAAACCGATATTACATTTGTAACAATCTGATACCAGAAACTGCTTTTGATATCTCTCAAACGAATTTGAAAATTTAACAGACGGTGTCCCGGTATTCCTGAGCCACCAGAGCCAATTCTGGTTCATGGTGGAAGGCGATTTTTTATTATTGCGAGAGTTTCGAACAAATAAAATCTGTGGTTCTTCAGCAATTAAATAAAGCTGGAAAAGATTTAAAAGCACTTCCGCCACAACCGATTTAAAACAAATTGTTTGCCTGTTTGACTCAGTAGTAGTAGTAGTCAATGCAAATTATGAACGATGTGCACTCACTACTATGTGCTACAAGTGGCATAAAAAATACATGTGTTGCAGAAAGGTTCGAGAGTGTTATAAACAAAGATTTCGATTTTATCAGAATAAGACAAACTTGTGATGGTACGTGCTCTTTATCTATTTTTAAACGCTATTATAATTATGCATGTATCACGTCCGTAGAAGTAGAACGCTAATTTTGTAAATATAAAAACATCTTTTCACCACGACATACGTTGCTCTCCGAGATAAATATTAAAACTTACGTCATGCTGCCGGCATTTTGACAGTCTTATCCATTTTGCGTCACGCAACACCAGCTGCGAATAATAAACCTGTGCTATTTATAAAACGAAACATAAGCGATATAAATAACGCATGCATCGCAAGGTTTCCCCTTTATTCCGGACACTCGCCTTGTTACGATCCTAGCCCGCAGGACAGATATTTCAATTCTATGAATAAATATCGCGCCAGTATAAAAATTATCAGACACGAAAGATATAAATATGTTATCTGCTATCTAACTTTGATTCAAACTCACTCTGAAATGTAATAAATACAATAATGTTCTACAAGCAATGGTTCTCAAACAAATAATTACAAAATTAATTTTAAAACTAAGAAGACTTCAACAAAAGGAAGATTGTAAGACCGGAAAAGTGGCCGGCTTTTATTTATACCCTTAACTTACAGACATTGGCGTCTATTGGAAAAGCAAATATGAAATTTTTTGTTATAAAATTTGAAATTAATCAAGTATCTAAAATGGAATATTTTTATGAGCAATAACAGCAGTATACCTTCATAATTTTATGTTATTCTTTTCTTGACTAAGGCGACATAATGTAATTTTGTTATAAAAAGTGATTTGTGGTTTCATTAAGGGTGCTTTGATGTATATAAAAAGTATATCTTCATAGCAAAGATGTCTAATAGTAATTAACATCTTAATGAAGAGCCCGCGTAATTTTAATATGAAATATACCAAACTATCTTCTTAATTATAGTGGTAATATTATGCAATCTATAACATATTGGAAGTTGTACCTGTGCATGACATAATTAGTTCTGTAATTAAAACTCATCAGGTTTTGAAGGTAAGTTGAGGTAGAACTTCGGTAGTTGTACGCAGTTAATTAATTCGAAATTAAATTTCGTTTTGTACAAGTTTTGTATACAATGCGTATCAAAAGTCGAGGGGTAAAATTTGTATTTTTCTTTCGATTGATGTTTAATGAAAATACTTCTACAGGTTTAATCAATCTGTTGGCGGAAAATAATTCCTTTTCCCAACTTTATGACGTCGTTAACAAACTTTTTAAATAGCAATCCTATCTTTTTCTTTAAGACTACCGTAATACGATGGTAGCCGTTTATAGTTCGGGAATAGCAAACAAAAAAAAATTTTTATTATCGAAAATAGCTTTATTGCTTTTGAAAATATTCTGCTTAAAAATCAATGCATTTTTGTATTCGTTCAAAACAATCCGAAAAGCATTGCTGCCACTGTGAAGGCGGTATCTCCAAAATATGGGTTTTGAATGCCTGCGTAGAAAACCGTTGACCACGAAATTTATTCTTCACGTGTGGGAAGAAATATGTCACATGTATGTCACACGACGGTCTTGCATTATTAATTCTGACACTGCATTAATGATTTCCGACACAAATTCATCGTCCAAAGAACGTCGTTCAATGTTTTGCCCGGTCCAATATTCATTTGTTTGAACCGGCCCGTGACTGCTCGTATTGGAGAGCTCCTATTGTCGTGGTGAAGAATGATCTGTCGTTTTCGGTTTGTTTTCCTTATTTCTTCTAAAACTTTTGGCAAACAAATAGTTGTGTATCATTCGGAATTGATCTCTCTAAACCCACGGTTGCAACTTGACCGGTTTTTTCGGAAAAGCAGATGACCATTTGTGACCATGTGCTTCGAGCGCGAACGACTTTTGTTGGTTTTGGCTCATCTTGAAATACACACACAGTCGTCTGCTGTGAGCCCTTTTTTGAGCAATTGTCAAATGTGGTATCCAACGTGAACATTTCTTCTTAACGGCTAAATGATCATGCAGGGTCTTGTGCACTCTAGTGTTACTAATACTAAGAGATGTCTCGATCTCACGGTATGTTACATGAGGGTCTTGCATTAACAATACAGACACTGCATTAATGTTTTCCTATACAACAGCATTTGTGTGACGACCTTCACGAAATTCGTCGTCCAAAGAACACCGTTCAAGTTTGAATTCACTATACCAACGAGTTTGGTGCTTTATCACCATAAAAAATTCAGCTCGTTGATTCATTCTTGTTGAGATAATCCACGCCGAGTGTTATGAAAAATAATTGCACGAAAATGTTCGTGAGTTAATTTCATTTTTTTCTCTGATATAAAATAGCGACCGGATAATGAAACTGTCAAGGTAAATATATGATCAAAAATGGCAAACTTTCCGATGCAATCATTAGATCGGAGACAACACTAACAGTGTTGTCAGTTCTCGAAATATAAACGGCTACCCTCAGACTACATGTGATGGGAGAAATATAAATAGTTACTAAAATAAGAGTATAAAGTAATATCAAAACACATCTTATAAGAATATTCTAAAAGCTCCAGCTGCTATTTTAAATCTCGTTGTCAAATAATAAAAAAAAGAATCACTTATACATCTGTAAATTACCAACATTTAACGACCTCTTCATTCTTTAGAACCAAATGCACTTTTGTTTTCGATACAAAGGCATTATTACGATGTTTTGATTTGGTCACCTATTATTTAAGAATTATGTTTAGTTTATTTTATGTTGTTCTGGCAGAGTAATGCAAATGCAAAAACTCGAAAAATAGTACTAATGTTGACAAATGGATTGAAGATTCGAATTCTCAATACATTGCATTCAGCGCAATAAATAACGCTAATAATTATTCTCATCTACTAGGGTCCAAAATTTGATCGGAATTTATAAATTTGTGAATTAATCTTCGTCTAAGTTAAACATATACGTAAATAATACATATACACTTGCAGATAACGTAACATATGCGGTACTTTAAGATCTTTTTCAATAAACCGTCTCCTGCTTCAATTGAACGTATATACAAAGTACTACGGAACATGATAAAACATCGTTTTGGGACAAAACTATTTGCATTTGCAAGCAGACGCAGTAACCGTCCTCTTGTGACAAATGTACGAACAGCGCTAAACACGCAGAGTTCTGTTAAAAATTAATACAAGGACGGGGTTGCAAACGAACTTTACGCATGGTACTGTGGCATCTGTTTATAGTGTATGTAATTGTATATATACATTAAAGGGGGGTATACACAAAGACTTGCAACATTGCAAATTCTATATTTATATAACAAATTACTTGTTTGTCGTCTGTTTTCTGAAATAGTAATGAAGACGTTTATAATATTTTATTAGGAAATATCGCAAGAAAATGCAATACCATCGGGGCTACGTTAAATCGGCGAAAATTTTGAGTTTATGCAGAAAAACTACCCCAAACACTCAGCATGTAAGAATTTCTTAATTAGCGAACAAAACCTTACAAATAATGACATGGCCACCGCAAAGCCCCGGCCGAAACCCCATAGAATTCTTATCGGACGAATTGGACAGGAGGGTCCGAAAAGAAAATATCTTTTATTTTTTGTTTTTAATAAATTATATACATATGTATGTATGTACTTATATGGTTAATATTATATTCTCGGACTTTCTGCGATATTGGGTAGAAATTCTCGAAAGAATCGGCGTCTCGACGTTTCGATAACATCTAAATCATCTTCTTCAGGGGTTGTTTCGTATTGAAGAGTCAACCTGAAAACTGATTGTGACTGCTCCTCCCGCTGCTTCATGTACTCGTAACTCTTTGGATTACATCGGTTTTGGCTTCGATGTAATGGGGTTTTAATGAGTTTTTAATGCGTTCTGGAACACTCGGTCTAGGTTTAATGGGACTAAAATGAGGTGAGTTAATGTTAATGGGTTGTTTTTTTGCGGGTATTTGCCTGAATTGTTTTATGATAGGTCTCCAGGTGGAAGAAATGCGCAAACCGTAGTTCCTAGTATTCAAGGCGTATCCTCGTTTTTCAATCTATATTGCCTCTCTGTATGTTCTTGTTCGGGAATTTTCCATTGATGCTGTTTTTCTTGTATTTTCGAAATCTACTAAATGTCCTGTTGTGGTAATGCCGACGTACTAGTTTTGTTTCTTACGTCCACAGTATGTTCCTGAACTCGTGCTGAGATTCTGCGATTGGTTTGGCCTATGTAGGTACCGTGACATTCTTCGTTCGAACATGTATATATATACATATATACGAGGTGTGGCTTTTAAATAAAGAGACTGGCGCTGTAAAACACTATATTTTGATTTCATAAATATTTACTTATTATCACCTTCAATATACACCTCTTTTCTATCCCTACAACGCTCCATGCGAATCTCGCATTGTTCAAAACAATGCTGGAAGTCTTCTTCTGTGAGCTCCTTCCTGCCGCGTGCCGCTTTCGCTTTCACAGCTTCAACGGATTCAAACTTTATTCCCTTTAATTCAGATTTCACTATAGGAAACAAATAGAAGTCGCACAGTGCAAGATCAGGCGAATAAGCCGGATGGTCTAACACTGGGATACTAGAAATTTCTTGACAGACAATGCGGAATGAGCTGGTGCATTGTTGTGGTGGAGAACCCATGACTTGTCCTTCCACAATTCGGGTCGTCTTTTCCTTATTCCTTCACGGAGTTGAGCAAGAACCGGAACGTAATAATGTTGATTAATAGTTTGACTTTCAGCAACCCAGTGAAGGAACACAATCCTATGAATATCGAACAAAACAATCGTCATTGCGTTGAATTTGGATTTGCTCATTCGAGCTTTTCTGGCTCTTGGTGAAGATTACCATACACTTCTTTCAATGAATTACAAGTTTTAGTAGCGGTATTTTCAAGTTTTATGTGAAGTTTCACAACAATTCCTTACTCTATTGTCATACTTAACATTTTTCCGGCGAAACGAAAAAACAACTCTAATGCGAACGAAGGCTACGGCTATACGGATTTGTTTACAGAGGCGAGAGGCACTGCATTCGAAACAGAAGGCTTCACGATAACTAGCTGTCAGTCGTTGGAGTTTGGCGCATGCGCACTTCGTCTGTACCAGCGTCAGTTTCGTTATTTAATAGCCACGCCTCGTATATTTAGTGCAAGTTACAGTTTATTAAAAACAAAAAATGTTGAAATATCTTTTTTTATTTATTATTATAAGTGCGTAAATATATCTCGTTTAATACTAAAGCAAAGTTAAGTTTTCCAAAAATACTTACTCGTAAGTCTGTTTTTTATATGTAAATATTTTTATTTTATTTTAATAAAAGTACTAAAAGATTAATAGACTTTTATTTAGATATTTAAACTTCTGAATCAGTTATTCAAACCAGAATAACGTAATCTACTTTCACCGACATTAAAATAATGTTGTATATGCTATTCCTTTGTATGGATACGTAAAATTATGCTATGAACGATATACATTCATTAATATTAAATAAAGCATATATTTTCAAGGTTTTTACTACATTCTTCATATGCACGCATACAAAAACACAGTACATATATACGTATATGTCCACATAAATGGCATAGCTTGTATGAACATGGAAATCCATTTGCTAAATGGAAATTTTACACTCAATTTAATAGCACACTTATTGTGTTTTAACATAACCGTATCCAATTACCCGATAAACAAATTTATAAAGCGATCTCGCTGCATAACTGGCGGTAGCTTTTCTGACACCTACCTGAAATAATTATGGGCTGAGGCAACAGCTCCAAGTGTACACTCCATTCAACATTATTATTAATGTACTACAAATATGTTAACAGTATGTTTCGTAATTAAAATGTATAATAGTATTCAAGTTTAGATAATGTCGGCACTTACATACATACATAAATACAGTCATAATTAAAAATTAATATAAATGAATAAATACAGAGTTCTGCGGCATTAATGTGGAATGCATTTAGGTCCATTCCGTTAGTATGTAGTAAAACTGTAATAACAGATGCGGTGTGTGGTAGTGTTACGGCAGTGGAAGTACATCCATTAACGAAATTTACTGCACAATCTCATTTAAATAAATTATATGCAATACTAGACTGTGTTGTTTAATGTCTATATCATGCATATATATTCAGAAGTAGGAGTGGGTATTTTTCTTTGATGCATATCAGATGAATTCTTACTGACAGTATCAAGGGTGTTGTGTAGCAAGTAATGGAAAATAATAAAAATAGTAAAAAGCAAACAGTAAACAGAACGATGATGGAATGGAAAATTTCCACATCGTATTAGTGATTTTTCTAGTAATTGCTCCATGTGTCTGGGTACTAAAGGAAAGTAATATTTGTCAGTCTGAAGATTCTATTAGTGACGTGCCCCGATTCTTATCGTGCCTAAACATTTCAAATGTAGTTACGAGTTCCAGAGCTGTTGACCATTATCTTGCGCCTGTTACGGTTACTGAATTAAGATTGTATCCGAATAGCTTCGACGTAGTGGTTTTTTTCTATCATTACGAAAGCCTGGAAGCTATTGCTAAAAGAAATTTTGGAATATTAAAAAGTTTTTCAAAACCTGGAGGCTATTGCTAAAAGAAATTTTGCAATATTAAAAAGGTTTTTTGACATTTCAATTGGTTATTGTTTTTTATCTTTTCCGAGGCTACAATAGCTAACAATCTAGAATCTGGAGCAATTTTTATGCTTACAAAAAAAGTAAAATTTATGGTCACTTGGGCCAAAAATTAAGCCTACTTTGCAGCGATCTTTTCAGATCAGTTCTGGTTTTAAGTCATTCTGAAGTCTCTTGACTTCTTTGCATATGACTTTTGAAATTGGCCTATAGCAAGGCTCTTATAGCCTCTATCTAACCTTGGACCTATTTGATTAACTTGGAAATTCCTCATCACTTCCTCTCGAACTTTTTCGCCGGATATTAGCTCCATTTTCTTTACGCTATTGATACTCACTCTTTTATATATCTTTGTATATGAATCTGAATTCAAATTCTCCTCTATTGGCCGACATTTTAGGGATCTACGTTCATCAACTATTCTATTTATAATCTGACGTGGCATGCAAAGATTGCTTAAAGATTTTTGCAATCGTAGATACAACAGAGATTGACTACTACTTTTCATTGAGCTCCGATCGTATGGTTCGGAATCTCTTTACAGCTTCCATTCTTCGGAAAAAAATAATGAGATAAGATCAGGCTAAGAATATGATGTCGCGTCTCTACCAGAAACTTGTACATACAATATCATAACCGTCTTGTATCGGTAGGTACGTACTTTCACTGTTAATGTTGTAAGAAACGTGGATGAATTTCTGTCGTTCAGCAACAAAAACCTCGCATTTTGTGCACCATTAAATTCGTATTTCTGTTGGACAAAAGAGCAATAGAAACGCTTTAAATTTTTCAACTAGTGCACAGAGATGATACTCTGAAGAAACGCTTCGTGTGCGAGTGACTTAAGTAGTTTAAAAATGTACAGAAATCAGCTGAAAACGCCTACTATTGGAAGTTCCTCAACTTCCGTGAATTATTTTGAAAGTTCGTGACATTATACAAGATTATTACTACGGCATCATCAATAGTCGATGGCTTTAAAGAGTTCTTCTAGTAGATTTACTTACAATATAGTAATATACCTTCTCATTGTCCCATGGGACATTATATGAGTCTAAATAGTTCTGCCATTACAGCTATTTTATTTCTGAAGATGAGGTTTCTGAGAGAATTGAAGAGTATTTTTACTATTTATAACAATCATATGCCTTCTTTTTTAATAAGAAATCACGTTGACGTCTATGTCATGGCCTCATGTTTTCTATTGAATCTCTAGTTGAAGCCTTCAGTGTTTTTTAAATGCTGGAAAAGTGCAAGGCCCTTATTCATAAAAAAATGCCACCACATTGCAATAAGTAACATATTTGCTAAAGTCTGAAAAATGTCTATAACGTTGTTGCATGTATTCGAAACTTAAGCTTCTTATCTCAATTGATCACCATGAGCTCGTCAGCAAACGTTCAACTACAACTACAATGACCACATTCCCAATAGAATTCGCAACAGCTCTACTCGCCTGATCTGACACCTGCTGTATCTTAGTTAGTTCCTACTTTAAAAATGGAGTTTTAAGAAGAACCCTTTTTGAAATGAAAGATATTAAAAACAACGCCATAACTCCCTTAGCGATAACTCCTATAACGTTTCAAAGAGAGGAGTGTCAATAGTGATTTTTATAGTGGCAAAGTAATTTGTGCAGAAAGAAAGTACGTTGAGGGTAACTACAGTCGCAATGAGCAAATATCATTCCTAAGGGAATACTAAGTGATACTACCCTGTATATTCTAAGATGGTATCCACTTCGGTCTATTATTTTGCTTCTTGTTTCTCAATTGCAAAATAAATATCTTTTACTCCAGGCTTGTAGCATGGCTATATAATTATTTGAATTATGTCGAAGCCAAAGCAGCGTTTGAACATCTTTTAACAGAGAACTAAATAATATTGAAGAAAAACAGTGAGCCTGGATTAGGTCTTTTCGTCGTACTAATTTCACACGTCAACGGGGATTGGCCAAATTGCTGCGGCAATTTAAATTCAATTAAATCACGTTCCTGGGACCACGAAATGCTCACACGAAAATCGTTCCACCTGAGCGAGTTTCGCCTTTTTCTCCCCTTTTCGTTCCCCTTTATCGACAAGATTTACGCTCATTTCGACCGCGTGTCCCTAATTAATTTTCTTATGTACATGATAACAACAATAATTTCGTGGCAGATATGGGCACGAAACGAGGCGATCCTTAATGGATCTCTCAGACGATTTACTGCCGTCCCATTTAATTATTTCGAAATAACCTGTTACATTTTTCACACTGCACACAGACACACATATACAAACGCAGCTTGATAAATTATAGGTTTCATTCGGCGAACCGAGTACCGATGATTACGACTGTCATGGTAACACATTATATAGTCATGTATTATGTGTATGTACCTACTACTGCCTTAGTTGAATGGCTACTATTCCATCCAATTGAGTGCACGTAATATTCGTATTTCATTTAATAGCAGGGAAAGGATTTTTACACCAATTTGCTGTGTAAATTTTATTTTTTTCAAGAACAAAAACTGATATAATTGAGGTACTCTCACTAACAATTTGGTTAAGAAAATGGATGAAAGTATTTTGTTTTTAGTAAAGATTCGATTCTTTGTTTTGTTTGTTCTTCCCAATATGTCTACGGAAAATAAATAAATATAAATAAATCAAAGAATAGTGGAAATGAAAAGAACCGGAATCGACATCTTTGACAATCGATCATCTGCTTCTGTTATATAGTTCAGATTACAGAGATTTGAACCACAATTTTGGATAATATGATAAATACTGTTGCTGCAAAAACAGACATGGATTCAAACCTAATGCAAGAAGAAATTTTTACAAATAATTTAGTCATTTGCTTAATGGTAATTAGTTGAGTTGAGATATTTTTCCCGAGGGCCAGAACTGTAGCGAGAGTGTAGAAATAAACGCATGATAACTCATTATTCACAATTGTTGTTCCATAACGTAAAATGGATAAGACTAACAGAATGTCTGAAGCATAACGTAAGTTTCCACATTTGCCTCGGAAATCAACGTACGTTGTGCTGAAAAGTTGTTCATATATTTAGAAAATGATCACTCGACATCTACAATTGTAATGCACGCATAATTAAAATTGTCTTTAGATATAGATAACGGATTTATACACGCACCAGCACAAATTTGTCTTAATCTGCTAAAATCTAAATCTATGTTTATAATATTCTCGAATTTTTCTACAATGCATATATTTTTTATGCCATTTGTAGCACATAGTAGTGAGCGTATATCGTTCACAATTTGCATTTATTCTACTAACTACAACCGGGTGTTTTGGGAATTTTTTATTGAGCCAAGTAAACCTTTATAATTGTGAATTTGTTTTAAATCAGTTTTATTTGGGTATTTTCAAATCTTTGCCAGTTTAATTGCTGCAGATTCGTTAGAATGGAATCGTATAATCGCAGACTTTATTTGTTGGAAATTCTTGCAGTTCCCTAACGTACGAGAATTAGCTCTGGTGGCTCGTATACCAGGGCGTCTGTGGAATTCTCCAATTCGTTTGGGAGATTTCAAAAACCCTCTTTTAGTATTTGAAATTATTGCATATACCTCTGACTAACATTGTCGAATACTTTGTACTACAAGGTGTGAAGCATGAACTTTACACGTTACATGTTTTTTCTTTATTCAACGCTACCTTCACAATTGCTTCACCAGTGCACTATTCTTATACTTTCCTTGGTTTAACAGGTCTAGAGCACGCACTATAGTATTTAAAACAGAATGTTTCTTTTCGCTTTAACAAGATGTAGACCACAGACTATAATATTAACAATTGAATGTTTTTTTTTCAATATGTCGTTTCGTCGACATATAATCCCAGGTATTTATCTCTTATTACAGCTTTGATCATATTTTTGATGTCGTTATTCATAGTTTTCATATGGATCCGTAACGCTCACCATTATAATATCTTCCAATTGAGATTGTATTTAATACAGAAACCATGAAACGGTTGCTTATCAAGTAGAAAAGTCTCAAATCACAAGCGAAAGCATCATGAATAGTAAATCAAACATAAATTGCATTTCTGAAGGCATGTTATTCTTCATATTTCGGTATTGTAAACTCTAAATGATTTTTAAAATCGTGTTTGTCCCAACACTACAGTATATCTTAACACCATTATAATATATGTAAGTCGGGAAATTCATCAATAAACTTTCGCACTGCGTCAAGCAATGGTTTTGTTTTTCCCTTAAACACGTCCGTCATATTTAATAATTATATGTACGTTCGCCTTATATAAAGATCCGCTTTGTACTAAGTTATAATTCTACTCATCATCTGTTTTATTACATTACGAGGGTAGCCGTTTATATTTTGGGAATAGCACTTTTGTATTCGTTTAAACCAATTCAAAAACCATTATTGTCATTGTGAATGCGGTATCCCAAAATATAAGTTTTGAATTCCTGCCTCAACTGCCTCTTCCGGCGTAGAAAATCGTTGATCATGAAGTTTATTCTTCACGTGAGGGAACAAAAAGAAATCACAGCGTGCTACATCAGGGCTGTTTGCTGGATGGCTTATCAATTCAATGTTTTGCCCGGTCAAATATTCAATTGTTTGAACCGACTTGTGAGAGCTGGCATTGCCATGGTGGAGAATAATCTGTCGTTTTTGGTTTGTCTTTCTCATTTCTTCAAAAATTTTGGCAAACAAATAGTTGTCTACCATTCGGAATTGACCGTTCTACAACACTCTAAAGCCACAGTTGCAACGTGACCGGTTTTTCCGAAAACATAGGCTACGATTTGTTTTGATGTGCTTCGAGTGCGAACAACTTTTGTTGGTTTTGGCTCATTTTGGAATACCCACCCAGTCCATTGCTGTTTACTGTCGTACTCATACGTATAGATTCAAGATTCATCACCTATGACGACTTTATAAATGTTCTTTGAAGCACCACCATTGCATTTTTTGTGTATTTCTTGGCGCTAACCGATGCGGGTCCTTTTTTGAGTGGTTGTCAAATTATGTGGTATCCAACGTGAAGATAGATTCTTAACAGATAAATGCTCATGCAGGATCTTATGCACGCTGGTGTTACTAAGCCAAAGAGATGACTGACTCGATCTCACAGTCTGTCACACGATGGTCTTGCATTATCAATACAGACATTTCATTAATGTTTTCCGACACAAAACATTTGTGAGACGACCTTCACGAAATTCATCGTCCAAATAAGGCCGAAATTGGAATTCATTGACCAACGATATACTGTAGCTTTTGATAGGGCTATATCATCATATAAAGAATTTAGCTCGTCGATCCATTCTCGTTGTGATAATCCAAGCCGAAAGTTATGAAAACTAATTGCACGAAAATGTATGTTCGCCAGTTAATTCCATTTTGTCGCTGACATAATATTTTCAAGTTACTGTCAGCAATAGAAATAGCGACCGGATAATAAAAGTGTCATGGTAAATCTACTGTCAAAAATGACAAACTTCACGATGCAATCATCAGATCGGCGGCAACACTAACAGTGTTGCTAGTGCCCGAAATATAAACGACTATCCTCGTACACTTGTGAGGGCACTGTGTACTTAATACGAATCTGGTCCGCCGAAAGATATCCTAACTCTAGTAATTGGTAGGTGTTAAATATTGGAAATTGAAGCTTTTCAGTCTGTCTTACTTCGGCAAAATAAACAAACTGAATAATAATTAGTACATAACATTCAGTTGAATCTTTTCAGTATACTTATTTACATATTTTGAGTTTTAAAAAATACTTTCGGCAAGTTTACTTAAAGTAAATTTTAAAAATTGTTCGGATGTATCAAGAGGTGTTAAATCTTTTCACTTTCTTACTGCCTGACTCATGTCTCCAGAATCTGTGGTTCACACTTCCCGCTGGACATATGCAAATCTTGATATCTAAATCCTCAACTTCTGTTAAGTCGACAAAAGACGAATATTATGAAACGCTACTCACAGCTCATAGAAAAGTCGTGGTAAAAAAATTGTGGTAATGTTCCTACAATCCTTATTCCAATAAAATATAACAGTAAATTAATATAGAAACGCATGTAATATGTTTCTGGAAAGTTATTATTTACATTATCCATCATTTCTCTTGTAATAACGTCAAAGTACACTTTATACGACTCACTTCTTTAGCAACTACCTACACCTACAAAACACTAGAGTCCGAAGCTGACGGAAACTTATTTATCAAAAAGAAATTATATTTGACAGAGACACGCCATAAATCTGATGCACGTAAGTAACGAACTAGCTATGAAAGGCGTCATGGAAGTTTTTATGGAACAGGACAAAAAGCAAAATCCTTTCGTTGTGCCTTGTAATACGTTACACTTACTTTAATGGGAATATCTACTACAATAAAACAAATTAATAGGACGTTTTAAGTAAAACTCCCGCAGAAAGGATTTCGCCAGACTTTATCTTTAATTATATCGTATTGTGTCACGCAGTTATGAGCGATTCGTTAGTCTTTTCTTTTTCCGTGTACGAGAAAGTACGTTTTATGATTACAAAGTCGAGTTGTGTTTCCTTTTTAAACGCTTTTTAAAACAGAAAGATTACCGCGAACCAATATATTTAGTGTTAATACCTATAATTGATTGATATTACATAATTTGTTGATTTTTTGTACAAGCTTATCATTCCCTCTAATTAAAATTTCTGGTATTCCTCCATTTTTCAGTATTTCTCATGTTTTCTCTTAATCTTATCAAAAGATTGTTGTAGATCTATAAAACCCAAATGAACGAACTTCTTTACCTTCGTTTAATGTTTTTTCTCCTATTTGTCTCAATGTAAAAATTGCATCATTTACGCCTCATCCTCGCCTCATCCAAGCTGTGTTGCTTCTAATTTATATACTACTTTTCCTCTGTCTTCTTTTTATTCTAACGGGTGGGCCATTTAAAAGTTTATACTTAAAAATGCGAAAAAACAAAAACGGTTTGAAATTTTGCGACATTTATTTTTTTGTTGTGAAGTACAATTATTCCTGTTAGAGATGGAATATTATTTCATTGATAGGGCTGCCGCGGCTGGCCTCTCAGTACGCCATTCAATCGGACCAATTTTCGACCACATTTTCGAGTGTATGGTGTCGTATCTCGGCAATGGCATCACGAATATTGGCCTTCAAATGCTTAATTGTCAATGGTTTGTCGGCATGACACTTGTCTTTAACGGCGCCCCACAGAAGATATTCCAACGGTGTCAAATCGTAGCTTCTTGGCGGCCAATTGGCATCACCATTTCGGCTAATTAAACGGCCATCAAACGTTTGACGCAATAAATCGATTGTGGCATGAGATGGCAAGTGGCACCATCCTGTTGAAATCAAACATCGTTCACATCAATACCATGAAGAGCGGGCACAAAAAAATCGGTTATTATGATGTGATAGGTGTCTCCATTGACCGTAATGGTTGCGCCGTCGTCATTTTCAAGAAATATGGGCCAATGATGCCTCCTCTCCACAAGTCGCATCAAACAGTTACTCGTAAGGGGTGCATTGGCTTCTGTAAGACCACGTGTGGGTTTTCTGAGCCCCAAATACGGCAATTTTGCTTGTTAACATACCCATCAAGATGAAAATGTGGTTCATCCGAAAAGATGATTTTTTTGGCAAAATCGACATCATCGTGCAGTTTCTCGTTGGCCTATCTAGCGAAACGAAAACGAAGCGGATAGTCATATAGCTTCAACTTTTAAACCAAGTGAACTTTGTAAGGCGTCATACCGAGATCTTTTCGCAAAATTCGACGTAAACTGGTGCGTGAACTGTTCAATTCTTGAGAACGATGATGAGTTGATGTTGATGGATTCTCACGCACACTTTCAGCCAAAGCTTCGATATTTTTAGGTGTACGCACTGTACGAGCAGGCTCACGTCTTGGCGCATCAACAATGATACCAGTTTCATGAACTTTAGCAATAAACTTGCGTATACCGGGCACTGTTGGTCCTTCTCTGCGACCAAATTTTGTACGACATTTTCATGCAATTTTCGACCAATTGTCTTTGTTTTGGAAATAAATTTCCAATAAATCCGAACGTTGCTCAAGCGTAAATCGATTCATTTCGTTCAGTAGAGATAATGTACTGAAATTTTGTGACAGAATAGAATGACATAAGCATTGCCAAATACGAAATAACCGGTGGTTCAAATTTAAACCGATAGATGGCCCACCAGTTAGTATATACTTTCGACACTGTGCTCGTTTAAGTTATTCCTATATAATTTTTACAATATCCTGTGCCACCTTTCTTGTATATAGGCGTTATAATGTATGTTTTCCAATCTTTAGGCCTTCTCCTTCATTACCATGTTCACTATGTTTCTAAGTTCCTTTGTGGCTATATTTAATAGAACTTTAATTATGTCTGATTTTATTTTGTCATAACCAGGTGCTTTCTTTAATTTTATTCCAGCGATTGCCTCTTTTACTTCTTTTACTATTATTTCTTCTACTTATTATTATATATATTAATTTTGTTCCTTGCTCCGGTGGTTTATCTCTATTTTATTTTTTGGGGTTTATGTCATTCCCATCTAATAATTCCTTATTATATTCACTCTATCTTTTTATAATTTCGTCTTCTTCTTTTATTGTATTTCTTTCGCTGTTCTGTATGTTTGTATTGTCTCTATCGTTTTCTTTCATATGAGATTGAACTCTTCGAAGTAATACAAAACGAGGCACCACATCGTCTGGCGATGTGGTGTCTCGCATTATTCTATGTGAACATGAAATGTTACCTAAAAGTTGTGCAAAAGGCATTACACGGTTCTGCATAATATTTTCAAGGTAGTATGCGGCATTCATTAACCTTTGGTTACAGGAGATTAACTCTGTACAGACATCAAATCAAATACTTTCCCAGAACACTCTGGATCCAGTACCTAAGGGCTTCTTTTAAGAGATTGTGCAGTCTTAATATCTTTCTCCGGTTTTTGGCCACACTCTTCCGCGACCAACTAGAGGTTTTAAACATACTCTAACCTCGTTCGAAAACAAAACTCGCTTCCCATCTTCAACGGTCCAATCTGCATAATTTCTGGCAAATCTCAAACGTCGTACTCCAATCTGAATACTTTCTGGTGAATCTCAAACATTTTACTCTGTGTACTGCGATAAGCAATGGTCCAACTGCAAGCCTCCTACTATTCAATCTTACGTTCCTCAACCTTCTCTTTAGACTTAAAGTGGAAACAAACATTTCAAACTGCTTTGAGTTGGTCACTGAGTTCTGTGCGTGTTATTCGCCTGTTTCTGAAAGCTTGCAGTTGCAAAAAAGAATCATCTCTAGGTACTTGCGAGTCGTTATCAACCTTCACTAAATCTTTTCGGTCCCCACATGTTAACAATATTACGCGTTGTATTTCCTTCTTCTAAGAAACTTGAAGATCTTGCATTCATCTTTGATTGAATGATGTAATTGGTTCATGGTCTTCAATTTAAACTTTATTAACTTGAATTCTGAAGACACAATAAATTAACAAAATCGTAATTCAAATTCAATGATGCTGTAACTTGAACTCCAGAAAACCTGTTTAACAAAAGATGACATTAACATGGGGCTGCTTCCGTCAAAATGATTTTGTCGTTAGATAAGGTTACTAGATTTTGTTCAGACACAATCAAAAAGTTTAAGAAAATATAGCAAATTTATAAGAGACATTGATTGAATGGTGTATTAATTTTGAACACAAACTTAAATATTACTAGTTCACTGGAATATTTCTTCGTTCAGCTAGTTTATACCCGTATTTCCATTATTTATTCTAGTTTTAATTAAATTTTGATAACAAAGTAAGCGACGATTGGTAAAACTTAATAGTATATTAAGTTGCTCGGAACCAGTCTTTCATTCTTTAATTAATTGCTTCGAAGTCATTTTTTTCTGTTCGTATTCGCACTATTATTGACACAATTATCAATAAAATATTCAGCGCATTTCTTAGGCCCAAAGATCACCGTAGAAATTAAGATTATATCCGAAAACCATTAATTCTAATATAATATCGAACCCTGGTGGGATACTACAAAATTGGAAGGATATGTAAATGGGGGACGATAAGGTGAAACACACCCCAATTTGTACACCAGTGACGTGATAATTAATCCGTGGGCACAACGAACGTGAAGCTATTTCTTTCGTTAGGTACATATAAATCCAGACAGTCCTGAGAAAAATACACCTGAACTCAAACTCGATAATCGGTTATTTAGTGCCAGAGAAATGTCTGCAGTAGTTTGTCTTAATTTCGAGCAGGTCAAAGTAACAAATTCCGAGCTGGAAGCTTGTTTTTCGTGGGGGAACTGACGGAGGAAACTTTCGGCATATATAATAGTGACATTAATTAAAATTGATTGGGAATGTTGTTTGTAAGTAAAGAGGGGAAGGTAAAAGCGGAATAATTGGAAAACTAAATCCTGTTTGGACTTTATTTTATTGTGTTTAGATGATTCTTTAAACGAAGTGTTAGTTTATTAATTTTTATTAGTTTATTTTGTAAAAAGAAAAATATATTAAAAAATTCAGAAATTCATTTAAAAAGACAGACAAAATTCTATAATTTAATTGTAACTACTCTTTCCCAAAAATGTTTTTTATATTAAACATTTGTGATACAAAAATGTTATTACGTTCTTTATTATAAACGAAAACAGTATACTGCGACAAAAATATTTAAAGTGATTTACCTGAGGAAGTAAAAATAATTCTATAAAATATACAGGGTGTTTCAAAAAGAATACATATATGTATTTCGAATGCATATATTTATTAAACTTTAAGACATACGAATATGAAACTACACACATATTTACGAACCTCTCAAGTTCTGATTACAGATATTCAATATACCCTCCGTCAGCAATACGAACAATAACACATCGATACTCAAATTCCTCCCATATTTGAGCAAGCATATCCTTCGTCACTGATGTTATGGCAGCAACTCTTCCAGGTTCTGTGGGAGTGGTGGTACATAAACGTTGTCTTTAACGAAACCCGACGGGAAGAAGTCACAGGGTATCAAATACGGTGACCGTGGAACCCAGTTGAGACATGCTAAGTAGCCAGCTCCTTGACGACCAATCCAATGGTTCAGTAGAGTTTCATTTAGATATTCATGCGCTTGGCGACTCCAATGAGGAGGTGCCCCGTCTTGTTGAAAAATGAAGATGTCTTCGTGAAGCCTCGGAAACAACCAGTTTTGGAACATAGCGAGATACTGCTGACCGTTAACCGTGTTTCCATTAAAGAAGAATTGGTCGTAAAAAGATGATCGGGATATCGCACAAAACATATTGATTTTAAGCTAATCTCGTATATGTTCAATGGCTGCATGTGGATTTTGTAGACGCCAAATTCGAACATTGTGTTTGTTTACCAGACTACTAACATGGAAAGTCTCTTCATCACTGAACACAATACGTTGTGCAAAAGTGTTATCATTGTCAATAGCATCATTAATCTCGTTACAAAATGCCACACGTTTCCGTTTGTCATCAGGACGCAGAGCTTGTAACAAATGTAACTTGTACGGCTTCATAACCAACCGACGTCTCAAAACACGCCAAATTGTTGTTGTAGGCAGTTGTAGCTCTCGACTGGCACGACGAGTTGATTTTGAAGGATTACATTGGAAAGCAGTTTGAATTCGTGCAATATTTTCTTCAGAAACAGAAGGACGGTCAGGACTCTTTCCTTTATATACACATCCTGTATCTACAAACTGTCGATACCATCTGCGAATGTTCCACCCATTCGGAGGATCAATTTGGTAGCTCAACCTGAAACGTCTTTGCTCTGTAATCACGGAATTGCACTTCGCAAAGTCGAGAACACAAAATGATTTCTGAAGTAGCCATTTTAAACATATGACGGTTACCAAGAAAAATAGAAGACAAATGACATCTAGCGGCTATTAAATAAACTAGGCTATGTATTCGTTTCTCCAATAGATGAGCCGCGGCGCGGCGTTTAGTTTGGACAAAATATTATTTTGTAATACGTATATTCTTTTTGAAACACGCTGTATTTACGAAAGAATTAAAACACAACTTTATCTCTGAAGTTCTTTGTAATATTAAAGAAATTTTTCTATTGACCATTCTATTGTATAAACAATTTAGCTGATATATATTCTTTTGTTTTTCACGTTAATCATGAATACTTTATACCTTTTCAAATTTTTTCCACTGCAAAGACTTATAAGGCGTACGAAAACTAGTAACTTTCTGCTTTCTAAGTTGTTATAATTAAGGTAAATACAGAAATATTATGACCTTGAGCAAGGAACCGAACTGCAGTCGTTCGTTTACCGGGGGGATGCTTTACAAGAACTGTAAAATTCGATTATTTAGTCTCACTATAGATCTTATTATGGAAACAGATTTCTGTTTCCTGTATGACTATCCTATTTGTTTTCGATTTATATATAATAATGTGGTAAGCAGAAAATTAGGAGTTTTTATTAATTTACATGGGAAAATGTGTACAATTATGTATATACACATATACGTAAGCGCTTTGAATATTTTAAAAGCACGTAAAGGTCGGTCGGCGATACCAGACAAAAATAGCGACAGAGAATGTACAGAATCTTATTATTGCCGTTGGAAAACGTTTAAAAGATTTTATTTCTCCACTGACTTGAAGTTACTAAACATTGGAAAATGTACACTGACAAAATGTCTAATAATGAAGAACTAAAAGGAAAGAATATTTCTTTAAAGATTACTTTAGCAAAAATTTTGATGTTGGTTTTGGAACACTATTTGTGCTACATTTGTCTAGCGTATAAAATTAGCGTAAAAGAGGATCTCATAAGATCACGAAAAAGCTGATTTATTGGGATAGCATTGCCTCGTTCCTTCTACTTGTATTAATTCTGTTCCTTGTTCCGGTGGTTCGCCTTTATGTCGCTTTTTGGAGTTTACCTCATTTCCATCTAATAATTCTTTATAATATTCCCTCTATCTATTTATAATTTCGTCTTTTTCTTTTATTGTATTTCCTTCTCTGATCTTTATGTTTGTTATTGTCTGTATCATTTTAGAACACCACTTGTGCTTCATTTGTCTAGAATATGAAATTACCATAAAGGAGAATCTCATAAGATCACGAAAAAGCTGATTTATTGGCGCAGCAGCTACTGGATTAACTCAGAACTAATACCTTCTATTCGCGACAACTTCTAAGTGTCAGAAGAATTTGGCACTCTTTAAACTCTCGGATCATTCAGCTTAAATTAACTTTTGCCATTTGGCCATAGAATGTGGAACACCAGTATTTTCTTTCTCTTATGATTTATGGTCTAATTTCCTAAGGAGTTTGGCCAGAAGCAGAATGCGTATTTAAATTTTAAAGAAACGCAGTACGTATCCTCATGTATGCTAAGCGAGCAAAGGCTTCACTTGAATTATGTCTTAGTAAATTTTAAATGTTTTAAATTTAAATGTAATGTACAGTTCTATGTATGCAGTCATGTGGATTAGGATAAGTTTTAAAATGAGTGACATATTCTATTCTATAATTGTAGTCAATTGAATGAATATATATTAATAATTATATATAAATATATTACTAAGTTCTTTACTATAGGAAATTAATAAAAATTATTATTTTCTGCTTCACTATTGTTAATTAATATCTTAGGAATGAATTAAAAATTTTTGGGCTCAAAAATGACTCTAACTTCTATCTGCCGTTTTCTAGACGGCTGCCTTACCAATTACGAGGGAGCGTTTTTATATTCGCGGAATGGGGGACAAGGGGTGGAAATAAAAAAACCAAATTATTTTTCTTTTTCAATATATTCACCTGCAAGACGGATACATTTTTCACATCTTTCAATTAATTTATTTATACCCTCATAAAAAAATGATTTCTCTTTATCTGCAAAATACGCTGAAACTGCCTCCTTGACTTCATCATCGGCAGTAAATTTTTTACCCCGCAGCTCTTTTTTCATTTTCGGAAACAAGTAATAATCACTCGGGGCCAGGTCTGGGCTGTAGGGTGGGTGATTCACAATTTTGAAGCCCACCTTATGCAGGGCAGCTAACGCAACGCGGCTCTTGTGAACAGGCGCGTTGTCGTGCAAAAGCAGAACACCTTTTGTCAATTTTCCCCGTCTTTTCTATTTAATGGCTTCTTTTAGTCGCTCTAATATTGAAGCGTAATATTCTCCGGTTATAGAAACACCTTTATCTTTATAATCAATCAACAATATTCCTTCCGAGTCCCAAAATACCGTTGCCATGAGTTTCTCAGCTGATTGTGACACTTTAAATTTCTTGGGAGGTGCTGTGCCCTTTTTATGCCACTGCATGGAGTCTTGTTTGGACTCAGGTTCATAATGATGAACCCAATTTTCGTCTCGAGTAACAATTCCACTCAATACACCATCCTTGTCTTCATTACAGAAGTCCACCCTAAGCGCTGTTATTTTTGGGGCGGCGTGAGCATTCTCGGCACCCATCTTGCGCTGACCTTAGACATGCCGAGATGATCGTGTAGGATTTTAAAAATTGTTGTATCGGATACCTCAACCATTTCTGTGAGTTGTTTCTTCTTTAGTCGAGTATCTTCGAGTACAATTTGTTCAACTTTTTGGATAAGTGCTGGCGTGGTCACCTCAATGCTCCTGCCCGGCCTCGAGTCGTCTTCAAGGGATCCCCTTCCTTGTTTAAATAAACTATGCCACTTGTACACCATGGTTTTTCCTGGACAAGAGTCGCCGTAAACCAATGACATCTCATTCATTATGGTCGCGACTGATTTTCCTTGCCTGGTAAGGAACTTTATAACGGCACGATATTCGATTTTTTCCATATTTCACTTTTCACTCCTGATTATGTTACTTGGTTGACGATAGCTCAAAGACTAACTGTCTAATAACAATGAAACTTCGTATTTATACTAATCATGAGTCGCTGCACAGGCCACGCCCCCAATACACCTACTCACCCCTCTACAACCCGCTCATTCCGCGAATATAAAAACGCTCCCTCGTAGGCCACCAGGAAGTATAACGTTTACGCCCCATAAATCGCATTGTGGAAACAGATCTAATATTTACTTAACACAGGCAGTCAGGTTATTTTGATCTAAATAATTACAAATAAATATGAAATTAAGTTCTTTACGATTGGAAATTAATGAAATATTAAAGGACTCGAAGTTATACTGCCTGGTGGCTGGAGTTCTTCTTGAGTGCAGAAATTTTGAATTATTTTCTGTATATTTAATTATCGATGTCGTAGCAGAAAATAATTTTCATTAATTTCCCATCCTAAAGAATTTAATTATATATTTACATATAATTACTAACATCAAAATAACCTGATTGCGGATTATAAAAGAATATTAGACCTGTTGCCATAAGGACTCCAAGTTATACTGCCTAGTGGGCTAATTGGTAAGGCAGCAGTATAGCCCTAGCACAACCTTGAATAGAATTCTCGTCTACAAACAAATACTTAGACCAATACTCACATTGGAGCACCAGTCTTGGCCAACATCACCAAAACAACGCTGATCACGCTGCAAAGAGTACAAAACAAGTGTCTCTGTATTATATTGAGCAAGGAGCATTGCATACCAGTACGAATACTACATGAACTTGCAGGTATACAACCGCTAGAAGAATTCATTACTGCAACTGTAGACAAATTTTAAAATAAAACAGTCCAACACGAAAATTCGCTAATTAAGAACATTACAAAAGCATGACAAACCGCAGGGAAACATGCCCATCAGTACTAACATTTACCGATCTTCCACACACCATTCCCTAATTAGGAACTGAAGCTGTCGGACACGTCTCTTCATTAGAAGTACCGGAATCGTTAGAGGTTTTTGTAAAATTTTCCTGTAAATGGTGAAGCATCGACATGGAAAGATAACAGATATGACGACGGAAGTTTCATGTGTACGCAGTATTTACATCTCGTGCAAGTGAAATGTCGACTATTTTAGTACCCTAACAAGCAAAATTGTAAACATGAGATAGTATGTAGGGAAATTTTATTATCCTAATAGTAAGTGCTACGTATGGTAATATGTTAGATGTTGTAAAATATTTGTATATAATAAAATTTGTTTGAGCTTTGTGCAGTATAGAAAACGGCAGACAGAGGTTCGAGCTTTTTCCAGTGTAGAAACTTTTAGTTAATTTCTGTGATTTTAATTAACGATGGCGTAGCAGAGAAAAACAATTTTCATGGATGAATAATTTGTTATTATTATTAATATTATTATTATTATTATTATACTAAAACCCATACAAATTAATTTAATTAACACGAACAATATTTGATATTTAAAAAGCTTCTCTGGTACAATATTAATTATTAACAGTATATTAAACAAATTAAACAGATAACATCGCCTATAAGTATTCGGCCACTCGCATTTAACCGGCAAATTGTAACAAAAATCAAAATTTTTATTTTTAATCGCTGCAGCACACAATAGAGGCATTCTTTCGATTAATTTTCGTAATGTCTCAGGTTTTATTTTACCTCATGCTTCTTGCAGGTTCTCCCACATATTAACAGCCGATTGAGGCCGATTTTCTTACCTCTCGGTCAAGTTCTTCCTACAGCAACACGATGGGCTTCAAGACGGGACTCTGGGAACGCCACGCCATAACTTTTATGGTTCCCTCGTTCTCCGATTTCTGCAAATATTTCCGGCATAATTTGGAAGTGTGTTTCGGGTCATTATCTTGTTGGATGATAAAATTCTGATCTGAAATTTTAAATCCAGAGGGGATTGCGTTTTCCTTTAATATGTGCTTATACTGTATTTTTTCTTATATACCTTCGATTTATACGAGATCGCCCACATTTTATCCAGAGAAGCAACCCCATATCATGATTGAACCTCCACCATGCTTAACAGTAGGGGCTATGCATTCTTCCCAGGCACGCTCACCCACAGACCTCCTCACGAAAACACGCCTTCGTGAACCGAAAACCTCGAATTTGGATTCAACGGTCCACAATACTGTATTACAGTCTTCTATGGTCCAATTTTGGTGATGGCGTGTCCACTTTAAACGTTTTTGGTTGTTTTGCTTGCGTTGAAACGGCTTCCTCATTGCAATTCGTCCATAAAGATTGGCTTCTTTTAATCGCCGTTTAACTGTGGAAACACTTATGGGTTTTCGACGAACAGCATTCATTTCTGCTATGATTTCTGAGGCTGTTTTTCGTCTATTTCTCTTGCTTGTTACTACCATTGCAAGATCTTTGACTAAGGTCGTTGCCCTTGGTCTGCCTTTTCAAGTTCTTGTCAACACACTTCCACATTCGCGGCGTTTTTTGATGATATAACCCACGGTGGACTTATATAATTTAAGTTCTGCGGCAATTTCGCGGCGATTATAAGCGATCATGTTTCTACACTCAATTCTTTCCGTTTAGGCATTTTTAACCGATTGAACTTCTTCGAAACACACGATGTTATCACTATGAGCACCTCACAAAGACTAACTGCAATTTTGCCAAAATAAAATCACAACAATCGAAAACTTCCAAGAATTAAGAGATCTAATCCCTTAAGTGCAATTATTCTATCTTGAGTTTTATTAGAATGTTAACATTCATTGTGAATAATAGGGTAATCGCTTAATTATTTTTGAATAAGCTTTTATAGATTTTAATTTTTACTATGAAACTATTTCTTACTACAGAAATAAATATTATAATTACAACTTTTCTATAGAAACTGTAATGAAACAAGGGTGACCAAATATTTTTGAGCGCTAGTGTATGTACAAAAATATAGCTAAAACGGATATTTTATTGGATGGAATAAAAAACATTAAATATTAAGAGAGTATTTATTAGGAGGATATTTGTTAAGAATTACTAGGGAGAAAAACCTAATTAGTCCTTAATGCATTATGAACACATTAATTAGAAAATTCTCGAAGTCAAAAACACATCGATAACAAAAAAGAATAATTGTCTGCCGTAAACAAAACGTTAACACCTTCCGTTTTAATAAGAAATAGCAATTTGTCCAGTCATTCAGAAACGAAATAGGCCAAAAAAATCTATTTACAGTCATTGAGCAATTTAAAATAAATCCCAGCGTTATTGAAACCACTACATGGAAAGAAATTCGTAAAGAAAAGGTATGTATATAAAATAGATAATGTTCGGAGGAAGTTTGTGTCGGGAATTTTCATTCATCATCGTTAGAATCGAATTACAACTGTGCTGATTCGCTTTTAATAACACAATCTGCTGTATAAATTACCCATAAATTATTATCATCGCAAACAGTGCAAGCTTGTTTATTTCGAAAATATTTGCAGTCCAATTGAAAAAGAAATGTAATTTCCACCTACCACGTCCCATTATCTCAAGTACTTGTTGAGTATACTTCATTTGAATAAATAAGCATCTTATAATTGTTCCTGCTTGCTTGTAATATGAATAAATTTGATTTAATGAGCCACATGTACATATTATACTGTGTAACATACATTATATGAAAATTATATTACGAAGAAGACAATGTATTACGTATTATGATATTTTTTGTAGCTACCTGATTTAGTATGTAAAATTTATTAATGAAGTTTTTTTGTAAATATCCTCTGGTACCTACAAAATGCTAATTATTACGAAACATTGTAAATAAATGAAAGAAAGACGAAGTAAAAATAAATATTTATTGAGAATATATGTTTATATTGTGTGTATCTTAACATTATATACAACATACAACTAAGCCTGCAGAAACGAGTGCGCACACATTGGCAGCGATGACGTATTTCGAAAGCTGTCGGAGACACCCGAAGTCGGGATTCATATACGTATGGTATGTGTATGAATGCCGGACTAGATTGATAATGGCCAATCGACGGCGTTCTTTGTTATGGTCGACGAGTATTAATAGATCTTTTAACCGATTTTCTAAATTAGAGTATACTGGCACTGTTATTAAATGTATTGTTTGCAATATCAACTTTTTACCGTACAGTATTTTTGTGTGTAAAATATATGTTAATAGTAAACAACCCCGGTTAAATGCGCAACGTGATATACCATAGTATAAATTTCTATACGACTTTATTTTTAGGTTAAGTATGTGCAACATTCCACAAAATATTGTATTGGAATGGAGATTGCCAATAAGAGGTTAATTACGATATAATTCTCCTCGGGCGAAAAACACGATTAGGAATCAAATAAAAGTAGACTTAAGAGATCAAAAATATGACTGACGGTAGTTCAAACAATGGATGCAAGAAAGAAATGTATTTTAAATGCGATAGTGAGCACTTTAAAAAGCGTAGGGATTTTCTGGGCTCTTCTTTTACGTAGTAGAATATTACAGAATACAAACGCGGGAGGGACAGTAGCAACATACCTTTGGGAAGCTCAATATATCGGCAACCCAGCTTGTATTGTTGGCTACCAAGACAAATATGCCATTAAAAGCATGAAATTTGATGGCGGATCGATAATGATATGAGGTTTGCTTTTCATAACATGGGGTAGGAAATTTAGTTTGAATTGAAGGAATTATAGACGCGACGTTCCTTGTAAAACTAATTAACGCAAATGTAGAAGATTCTACGATTATATTGGGTTTAGAAGATAAATTTGTTTTCCAACATGACAAAATCCTGAAACATACTACTAAGTCAAGAGATCCAGCAGTTGAAGTGGCCATTCCAACCACCTCTACTGCTGGATTTAAAGCCAATTGAAAATTTGTGGATACCTTTAGATCTAAAAATTCAAATTATAAATACAGGAAACAAATAATAATTTCTTAGTGTTAAATGATTCCTGGCAAGAAAATGACCTTGAGTTATACAGAAACCTAGTAGAAAGTATCCCGTGGTTGCAGGCCGTAGTAACAGCAGCAAAAAGGGGTTATATAAAGCATTAGAATACGTTTATTTTGTTTATCTTTTTATTGTACTATTGTTTCGTTTTTAGAAATTATTATATTTTTTATTGTCTTTTCTTCTCTCTAATTGAGATTGCAGAAAGGAGTGCTCATTCATTGGTGACGATAATATCAGTATTTCGAAAGCGGTTGGATATACCGGAAGTCGAGACTCATATGCGTATTAGATTGATGATGGCTAATCGACGACGTTCTCTGTTATGTTCGACGAGCGTTAATAGAATTCTTAACCGATTTTCGATATTAGAGTATACTGACACTGTTATTAAATGTATTGTTTGCAATATCAACTTTTTACCATACAGTATTTTTGTGTGTAAAGACATGTTAATAGTAAACAACCCCGGTTAAATGCGTAACATGATGTACCATATTATAAATTTCTATACGACTTTATTTTTATGTAAAGTGTGTGCAACATTCCACAAAATATTGTAGACAATGAAGAGTTTCGAAACTTTTGGGGGAAATACGTTAGGGATTGGAGATTGCCAACAAGAGGTCAATTACAGTATAATTTTCCTCTGGTGGAAAACACGATTAGGAATCAAATAAAAGCAGAGTTAAAAGATCAAAAAATATGGCTGACGGTAGATCTAACAATGGATGCAAGAAAGAAATGTATTTTAAATGCTATAGTGAGCACTTTAAAAAGCGGAGGGATTTTCTTGGCTCGTCTTTTACGTAGTAGAATATTACAGAAGACAAACGCGGAAGAGACAGTAGAAACGTACCTTTGGGAAGCTCAATATATTGGCAACACAGCTTGTAATGTAGGCTACAAATGGGAGTTGGAATATAGTTAAAGCTGGAAAGTTACTAAAACAATTTTATCCTCAACTGCTTCATGTCCATACATCTCGTAGATGAATTTATTAGAGACAATAATCCAGTTCTTGGGCCACATTTAACGATTTTGCCAATCGTTTTTGAAATTGCGTTGGGTCTTCGTCTAATAACTCCTGCAGTTTCTCATCTTTAAACTTTGTCGGTCTACCAGATCGTTTTTTATTTTGCCCATCGAAATTACCACTTTTGAATTGTCGAAACCGTGCCTCACATGTTTTTATTATTGGAGCATACTCACTGAGAGTTTCTACCAGCAAACGGAGACTTTCAGCTGTTTTCTTCTTTTGATTAATCAAGAAAAGCAATGCGTAGAGCAAATGTACTCCTTCAGGCAAAAAACTCGACATTTTCAAAGAGGTATAAATCTATGACGTGTTACTTTCGCAAAATATAACTTGTATGGCTTTGAAACTTGATGTCAGTAGAATTAAATGACATATGTGTCAAATAATAACATTACATATTTAAGCCTAGCGGCATCTGTTAAGAAAACCGGTAATGACTTTCCGGTACACTTGGTACATCCTGTAATAATGTATATTTCAACTTGCATGAATGAAAATTCGTCTACTTCAAATTATCTGAAAGCACACGTCAACAATAACAAGCTCAGACGTGTTAACAAAGTTTTTTTGTGAACCTTATAGGCACGATTTATATAAATGCAATGCATAGTGATATTGAAAATTATTTTCTAGTTTAAAAAAATAAAAATTATTCCTTCTGCGAAACAGTTGAAAGAATATTTGGTTAAACTACATTAGAACACTGAATTATTATAATTTACAGAATCGGTTTACTCATCTTAGGGCTAAAACTTTGTAAGCCTCGTCTGTTTTCTACTTATATCCTATGTTAAATTTCATCTTGTTTTAAACTTAATTAAAAAATTCTTTTAATGGGAAAATTGATGATAACGTCTATGTAAGAGAGAGTCTTCGCCCTTTAAACGGAAAGATAAGCGGGTTACCTTCAAAATACGAAGCAGCGGCAAAATACTCGAGAACATGATGCATTTTATATTTTGTCGTATCCGGTAAAGAGATAATCAATTCTGAGTCGAGTCAAAAAATTTATATTCTCCTTTCAAAATACAGTAAATTTAATATCGGGTTCCCTTTTAAACTCGTTCAATTTCTTTTTAATTACGGAAAGCCTTGAAAGTTGAAAGTAATTTAGTATTGAGTACATTCGTCAGCGTTGATCGTCTTGAATGCTACAGAGTACGAAGCACTGGCAAAAATTATTGATTAGCTGCTCCTTTATAGGTTTTAATTGGTTGCAAAACAGGGACGGGAACATGAAAACAAAATAAAAAAGTTTCGAACAGTAGATACTAAAAACACTCATGCGCGAATTTTCAAAATAATCATTACGCAAAATATTTTCGTCGCATTTTAATTTCGCAAATTACTCCCTGGAAAATAAAAGCAAAAACAAGAAACCTACTTTATTGTATGATTTTCTTCTTATTTCATATAAAACTGCTAATTACTACTTACGAGGGTGGTTCAAGAAGTATCCGACCCAAAAAAGAAAACAAAAATTTTATAATGAAATGTATTTGTTTTTTAACATAATCTCCTTTCAACTCTATACACTTTTCCCAGTGATGTTCAATAAGTTAGATACCCTTTTTATAATAAGAACTGTCTTGCTCCTCAAAATAGCCACTAACTGCCGACATCACTTCTTCATCGTTGGAAAATCTTTGACCACGGAGCTATTTTTTCAAGTTTGGGAACAGAAAATAATTCGAGAGTGCTAAATCTGGCAAATGGGCTGCATGAGGTAACATTTCAAAATTTAATTCATTAATTCTAGCCATTGCAATAACGGATTTGTGAGCTGGTGCACTGTCTTGATGACACAACACTTCCAACTTAGCCAAATGCGGCCGTTTTTGCTTGATTTCTTCGCTGAAACGTTGCAATAAGTTCGCGTAATACTCGCCGTTGATAGTTTTTCCTTTTTCAAGATAGTCAATGAAAATTAGCCCACGCGCATCCCAAAAAAACCGATGCCATGACCTTGCCTGCAGATGAACCGATCTTCGCCTTCTTTGGAGCCGGTTCTCTCTTTTGAGTCCATTGTATTGATTGTTCTTTTGTCTCGGGTGTCAAGTTATGGACTCATATCATCCATGGTTATGAAACGGCGCAAAAATTCTGCTTCGTTGCTGTGAAACTTCGCTAAGCACACAATTGAAGCTTTCTCATGTCCAAGTTTTCAGATAATTTGAGATGTACCGCACATTTTAAAATGCCTACTATGTCTGCTAGCTTGCGCACTTTCTGTCGAAAATCATTCAGTATCGCTTTGTGGATTTTCTTCACCATCTCTAGAATCGTCTCTTCATTTGGTCGACCACTGCGATGCTCGTTTTGGCAACTCGTATGGCCTCGTTTATACTCTGCTACCCAATATTTCACTGTTGTAAACGAAGGTGCAGACTCACCCAGGGTAGAATCCAGTTCAACTTTTATATCGGTTGGGCCGAGGCCTTTCTAATAAAGGTATTGTATGAAGTAACTCCACTGTTGATGGCTTCCAAACAAATATTAAGCAACGTGATGTCTTCAAACTTGAAATATATGCTTTGTAGATTATGTACTTTCTAACACAGTGATATTTTTCAAACAATTACTGTCATCTCTAGATCAGACCGTGTACTTATGGGACCACCCTCATAGTTTTACATAATATATATTACAAGTTCTCCAAAATATCACAAAATTTGATGTATGTTTTAGCTCGTTTCTGATTACGAAATTATAGGGAAGGCATTGAAAAATATTATTATTGATTATAAAATCAGTTTCGCAAAGGCAGAATGTTGAAAATGTTAATAGAATTCGAAATGCTTTTATTTTCCGAGCAGAAAATTCATCATCCATCCTTGTCTAAAATTAAAGTTAATTACTAAATTGTGTTTTGCGTTTGTCACTTACCTTGAAGTCTTCCTTCTTCAGCAGTTGTGAAACATTCCGTAGCTTTGAAATTGACCCCAAATCAAACAAATTTGTTTCAAAAAATTTAATTTAATTAATACTTTGTTTGATGTCAAGTCCGTTGTTAAACAGTTAAAAAGTTCAATTAATATATAACGGGTGAGCCATCTATCGGTTTAAATTTTAACCATCAGCTATTTCGAATCTGGCAATACTTATGTCATTCTATTCTGGCACAAAATTCAGTATATTATCTCCACTGAACGAAATGAATTGATTTACGTTTGAGAAACGTCGGGATTTATTGGAAATTTATTTCCAAAACAAACACAATTGGTCGGAAATTGCACGAAAATGTACAAAATTTGGTTGCAGAGAAGGACCAACAGTGCCCGGTATACGCAAGTTTATTGCTAAAGTTCGTGAAACTGGTTTCATTGTTGATGTGCCAAGACGTGAGCGTGCTCGTACAGTGCATACACCCGAAAATATGGAAGCTCTGACTGAGAGTGTGCGTGCAAGAATTGAACATTTCAGGCACCAGTTTACGTCGAATTTTGCGAAAAGATCTCTGTATAACGACTTACAAAGTTCAATTGGTTCAAGAGTTGAAGCCGCATGACCATCCGCTTCGTTTTCGCTTCGCTAGATGGGCCAACGAGAAACTGCACGATGATGTCGGTTTAGCAAAAAAAATCATCTTTTCGGATGAAGCTCAGTTTCATCTTGGTGGGTACGTTAACAAGCAAAATTGCCATATTTCTGGATCAGAAAATCCACACGTGATCTTACAGAAGTTAATGCACCCATTACGAGTGACTCTTTGGTGCGGCTTGTGGAGCGGAGGCACCATTGGCCCATATTTCTTTGAAAATGAGGACGGCGCAACCATTACGGTCAATGGAGACACCTATCGCACCATGACAACCTATTTTTTGTACCTGCTCTTCATGGTATTGATGTGAACGATGTTTGGTTTCAACAGGATGGTGCAATTTACCACACATCTCATGTCGCAATCGATTCATTGCGTCAAACGTTTGATGGCCCTTTAATTAACCGAAATGGTGATGTCAATTGACCGCCAAAAACCTGTGATTTGACACCGTTGGACTATTTTATGTAGGACGCCGTTAAAGACAAGTGTTATGCCGACAAACCAGAGACAATTGAGCATTTGAAGGCCAACATTCACGATGCCATTGCCGAGATACGACCACATACACTCGAAAAAGTGCTCGAAAATTGGTCCGATCGAATGGGAACCGTGAGGCCAGCCGCGGCAGCTATATGAATGAAATAATATTTCATCTCTAACCGGAATAATTGTACTTCACAACAAAAAAATAAATTTCGCAAAATTTCAAACCGTTTCTGTTTTATTGCATTTTTAAATTTAAACTTTTAAATGGTCCACCCGTTATTTTGACACTGCAAATAATCAGCGAAGCTTCTATTTAAAAGTGTTTTATTATAAATTTACGTTGCCTTTGTTTGCTTTAATTTAGAGTATATCAATCCAAGAGGACAATGAACATGTAGTTGGAAAAGCGAACTTCGTGTTTAGATACGTCACATTTTCATACATCGAAATTTGATTTTTAATTGCAACATTACTAAAGCGTAAACCGAGTTAGACAAGAGCAAATCGAAATTTCATATTAACCTCAAACATTTCCATTGTTGCCACCTTGACGGATTAAAATTTAAATAAATTTGATCTTTGAAGTTTATTAGGAAGTCAAATTGAACAATCCCATTACGAAATTGCGTAACAACAAGAGAAAACGGAAGGAAAATATCCGAATCCGGCTCCTCCACCAAGATAGTGATTACGCTTTCTCAACCTTACTTTGTTGTCTGTCTGCGGTTTCGTCGTAACACAAATTAAATAAATATATTAACGTTAACGGATAACCCGAAGGTATGTCTTTATTAAATAAAAGTAGCTGCGGGATCTTTTATTTTGCAACTTAATAAAATTACATCGAAATACTTCTGCACGAGGCGAGGAGGGAATTATTTTAATTTGGAATGTTATATCTGTTACACGCTTCGCGAATAAATCTGAAAAAGAACGATAGCAGAGGGACACACAAAAGGTCTGCTATATTACAATAGTACCGTGGATTTAAAATTATAATGAGATATCTTTTTACTACGTAATTTTAAAAGAAAGTTATCGTAGAAAACATCTAGTTTTTAGTGATTCTCTAGATAATGTTTTGCCCAAATAAAATACACAAAAAAAATTGGAAAAAGCATGTGTTTGAATTTCCTAAATATGTATAGTAGATTCTCTGTATAACGGACAGTAGCGGTGTATATAAAACTGTCCATTCTTCAGAGATGTCCATTAGTGGAAGAAAAAAAAGAGTATAAATAATTTTTAATTAATTTATTCTTACAACGTACTTAAAACTAACTTATTTAAAAAAATCTGAAATTTTGGTTTGTTTTAGATTTTCAATTCTTCTTTTTACAACTTGTGTTTCTACATTTCTCACTATCTCAGCGACTTTCTTGCCTTGAGTATTGTCGCCAGGCAAGAAAAAGAAGTTTTGAATATGCTTTAGCTTTTCATAAGCTTCGTCAATGCTTTTAGTTACTGAAATAATATCATCATCCTCACTGTCGCTATCACGTACATTGGTACTGTTTTGAAATTCACGCACACTCGCTTGTATGCTAATATCGGGATTCTCGGTAGGTAAATTATCATCAACTTAGATCAGGAGGATCAGGATAGGGTTTACAAAGTTCTGACAGTGGCACATCGTCTTCAGTACTGAAGTCTACATCCTTGCAAATACCTTCGGCATTCCACTCACCAAATCTAGCTTTAAGAAAACATTTGTTGATAGTTTCAGCTCTTACAGTTTTCCAAGCAGTAATAGTCCATATTAGAGCAGTGAGAATGTTAATAAATTTTTCTATATGTTCGGTAGATTTACAATGATCCATAGATGATAAAAGTTTCTTAACTAAAGGCTTTCTGTAGTTTCTTTTAAAATTATTGATAATCTCTTGATTAAGTAGCTGACAATGAGAGGTAGTGTTTGGGGGCAAAAATATTAGTTTAAAATTTCGTAACTCAAGTTGTGGGTGTGACATGACGTTGTCTAAAAATGAGAGAACTTTTCTATTCCGCTGTTGCATTTTTCTATCAAATTTGGTTAATCGATTTATCATAATTTCCCTAGTCATCCACGCTTTTTTATTAGAATGTCGCTCCACTGGCAACTTCTCAACGTTTGCTCATAAAGCATCGGGGATTCTTACTTTACCCAACAACTGAAAGTCTTTTTTTGTCTCCAACCATATTCGCACACAAGAGAATAGTTAATCTGTCCTTATCAGCTTTACCACCCGAACATTTTTCACTTTTTAATGCAAAGATTTTGTTTGTCTGCTTATATTTTTTGTCTTATAAAATGAAGTAGACCAAACACAAGGCGTTTAAAAATAAAAAACAAACGAAAAAAAATGTTCAAAAACCAAACTTATTTTCATAATCTACATACATTTCACTCTCAACATAGCTGCCAAGTTTGTTTAAACACCTATCAAACCTTACAACCAGATTTTGAATACCCTCTTCATATGTTAGAAACTTGCCGTCTGATCCGATAACCAAGTGATCACTTCAGGAAGGTCGTTTTGAAGAGTGCCTATGGTGAAGCGTCTCCTCTGAAGCATTTTCGCTCCAACTAAAGCCACCATATCGTCTGTCATCATAGATGGGCGACCGGAGCGAGACCCATGGACGTTGCCGCGGCCAGCTTTGAAGTCTCTGATCCACTTGCGCCCTTTGTGGCAGTAGCTTCGCAAAACTTCACAAATCTGGCGGTGAATGTCTGTAGCAGCCACGTTTCTAATCGACATAAAACGTATCACTGCGGGGATACCTCACATGGAGCTAGCGATTCATTAATCTTGAACATTGTAAAGACACAGAACATACAGTACAAGTTACCTACACATCTGCAACTGAGCACAGATGTTCCCAGGGAATTCCAGGGCACGACACAAAAGCTCGTTGCGGCGCGTGCATCACCTATTACTCTATACACTAAAACGGTCCTTACTTAAAAAATGTTGAAGGATTGCGGTTTCCAAAATAATATTTACTTTGTTGAAACAGTATTTGATTTTTTTTACTTAAAATACTTTATAGTTATGTTATATATGTATCCCTTACACTTAAAAGGAAATAAGAAAAATTTAATCATTATTGTCATTACGAGTGCCCATCATTCCAAATAATGTGTACTTATTAAATAGGCAAGCGGACTGTAGAGGATAGGATTTTTTCATCAGGGTATATACTAATGAAACGCCAGACAAAAATACCAATTACAGGCAAAGAAGCATTCTCTTTGATGGTACTATAATTTCGTGTCCACAAAGTTAATATCACACGAAAGCAGGGAACGTTTGTTCCGCAGCAACCCGTTCGGTCGCAAAGCAACGGCTAAATTGAGATAGAGCGCGCAGGGAGTTTGCGAAATACACTTTTTTTTCAAATAAATTCGCATGTCGTACGCAGAATTCCCGCCACGCGAGAAAGCAATTCGTCAACGAGTAAAACATACAAAAAAAAAGAACTTGGTAGTAGGTCTTATAACTCTCTTTTTCCTTTATATATATATATATGTATGTATGTATGTATGTATGTATATATGTATGTATGTATATATATACTTGCGTATGTGAGTGTATGTTATATTTTCAATACATTTGCGTTTTTATCTCATCTGAAAAGTTTTCCTCTCTCACGTTTTTTCACCCATTCGTTGTTCATACGTATTCTCTTTTGATACGGGATTCACAAACACGTGTTGGACTCGTAAATTTCAATTTATCTCTTGCTACGCACACAAAACACAAAACTGTTATTATATTTTGACTTATTATTTGGACGCTATTGTATCAAAAATGTATATTTTATAATAGATGCGTGCGTGGGTGTATTCGTTATATTTGGATATTTTTGGTATATATTTTGATCATAAAATTTGCAGGATTGTTATGTAGCTGATGAAATTTTATTTTCCTCTAAATTACTTACGAAGAGAATTATTTTATACTACACCTTCCGTTTACCTCCTTTACTAATATAGGAGTTCTTACGACAGTAGGAATATCAAATCTGAACAACCAATTTTATGTTATATACTAATTCATTCCAATCGATATAAAAGCTGAACTAGATTCTATTCTGGGTGAGTCTGCTCCTTCGTATACAACAGTAAAATACTGGGTAGCAGAGTTTAAACGGGATCGTACGAGCTGCTAAGACAAGCATCGCAGTGGTCGACCAAATGAGGTGGCGACTCCAGAAATGGTAAAATAAATTCACGAAGCGGTACTGGATGATCGTTGATTGAAAGTGCGCCAGCTAGCAGACATAGTAGGTATTTCATAAAGCGCGGTACATCGTATATTATATGAACATTTGGACATGGGAAAGCTGTGTGCAAGATGGGTGGCGCATTTGTTCACACTCAAGCAAAAATAGTGTCGTGAAGATGTTTCAATTGAGTGTTTAGCCAAGTTTCGCAGCAACAAAGCAGAATTTTTGTGCCGTTTCATAGCCATGGATGGAATATTGTTCCATCACTTCACACGCGAGACAAAAGAATAATCAAAACAATGGACTCAAAAGGGAAAACCGGCTCCAAAGAAGGCGAAGACCGTTTCATCTGCAGGCAAGGTCATGACATCGGTTTTTTAGGATGTGCTTGAAGAAGTTTTCATTCACTTTCTTGAAAAAGGAAAAACTGTCAACAGTGAGTATTATGCGTACTTATTGCAACGTTTGAACGAAGAAATCAAGCAAAAACGACCGCATTTGACCAAGAAGAAGGTATTGTTTCATCAATGCAATGCACTAGCTCACAAATCCGTTATTGCAATGGCCGAAAGTAATGAATTAAAGTTTGTATTGTTAACTCATGTATCTTATTCGTCAGATTTAGCCCCATTGGATTATTTTCTGTTACCAGACTTGAAAAAATGATTCAGTGGTCAAAAATTTTCCAACGATGAAGACGTGATATCGGCAATTAATGGCTATTTGGAGGAGCAAGACAGTTGTTCTTAGAAAAAGCGTATCGAACTTATTGAACATCGCTCGGAAAGTGTATAGAGCTGAAAGGAGATAATGTTGAAAAATAAATATATTTCTTTCCAAAGTTTTTGTGTTTTCTTTGTTGAATCGTGTACTTCTGGGATCACCCTCGTATTTTAAACAGTATGTAGGAACTCACTTTTACATCATAAAATTGATTTTCATTGTCTACATAAAAAATGAATAAAAAAAATAAATTTTTTATGTATCAAATGTTATAATGGTACGTCAATTTTCTCAAAAGTTACTGCTAATTGTAAAATTTTTCTATTAAGATTTCATATAAATGTTTCATTTTATATCAGTACCTTGTTATTTTTAAAATTTTCCAAGTTACAAAAATGTTATATCAATGACAATTTTTGCCAATAATTATTGCTTATATACACAAAAATCTTTCATATAACCTCTTTCTTTTAACTACCTTATATATTCACTAATAAGAGTATTATAATATTTTTAAGCTATCCCTAGCATTAGTATATTAATCACCTATGTACATCTTGTCCGTTACCTAATTAACCGAAATACTCGTTACAATTTTATTAAATTGACTTTATCAGTGTATAGTTATTAATTTATCAATTTTATTTACTGTTAAATAAAATTAAAAGAACAATTTCTTTTACAAACAACCACGTTTTCTTATTAAAATATACATACGCTCCCGCCCATGGAAGTATGGACACTTGATTAAATTTTATATAACGATGATAAAGATTATATTAATGCCAATAAATAGCGATAGTATTATCATACTTTCTTCTTAAGAAGGTTTGTAATTCAATTAGGTATTGTATTTGTATATATTCTTCAAATAATATGATAGAAACAATTTCATCTAACAATAACTACGAGTATAATTACCTGATATTGCATCTCAATGGCATTAAACGATAATTCCAACTATATATGTTATAAACAGAATTAGTGGTACAGGCATTAAGAAGGGACTAAAGTCTATAAATTTACCTGAAATGAATCGGCTACTCTATTACTACCCCCTTGCGCCCATCAGTAGATCACTGAACGTGCTTGTGCGAAGTTGTCTATTTTGTAAGCGAATAGTGTAATTTCTCTTTACAAAATGCCACGGAGAAAGCTGCCTGATAGTGGAATACGATCAGCGATACATACTTGGCATCGAAAGGGGTATTCATTTCGCGATATTGACGACAAATTGAAAGTGAAAAAGTCGACAGCGAATCTCACAATTCGTTGGCTTCAAGAAACTGGCGGTCTGGAAGACCGTAATCCGTCGGAACCTTCGAGAGGTACTTCAAAACTGACGACGAAAGAATTAAATTAATTAGCAAAAGGAATAGAAAATTAACGGCATCTTAAATAACAGCAGAATTTAATAAGGGCCGTGCTAAAAAAATTTCTGTTAGTACAGTGAAACGACGATTAGTGGAAGCAAATTTACAAGGTCGCGTTGCCTCATGGAAACCATTATTACGACTTGGAAATAAGCAGAAACGACATCATGGGCAAGGTTACACCGTAATTCGACAATTTGTGTTGAAGAAAGTGCTGTGGAGTGACGAATCGAAATTTGAAGTGTTCGCGCAAAAGAGAAGAATTTTCATCAGACGATCGATGCGAGAAAAAATGTTGCTAGATTGGATAGCTCCAACGGTGAAATATGGGGGTGGTTCTGTTACGGTCTGGGGCTGTTTTTCATTAGCCGAAATGGGAGATTTTATAGAAATAGATGAGAAATTTTGTCAGATCACGTTTTGCCGACAGGTCTTCCGTTTAATCGGTAATAATTTTGAATTTATGCATGAAAACGACCCCGAACACACGTCGTCGTTGTGTAAATATAACCTTGGGGCGGAGAAAAATGAAAATATTTTGAAAGTAATAACATGGCCACCTCAGAGTCTGGACCTGAACCCCATTGAATTATTATGGGATGAACTCGATAGAAGAGTTCGAAGGAAATGTCCAATATTGAAGGAATAACTTTGGAATATTTTACAAAAAGAATGGAGTAACATTGCACCAGATGCAATAAGAAAATTACTAGAAGGAATGCCCTGAATAACAAAAGCTGTTATCGTCGCGAACTGTGGTTTCTTCGGTGAAAAGAAAGTATGATTAATATAATATATCAGTATGTATATTAGGAATAAGTTTAATGAATTGTAATTTTAATTTTTATTATATAAAAATCAATAGATATTAGCTTTTGTTCAATTTCGTTGATATTTTTTATTTTTTTTTTCTTGTTGTTGCTTGATATAGTTGCTGTCCATACTTTCCTGAGCGATAGTGTATGTTGTGGATTCATTTATGATTTTTTTTATATTTAGATATTCATTAACTCGTGAATATTATTATTTTTATTTTAATCATTTTCATCTTACAAAATTCTATATCAAAATACTTAAGAATATGCATCTGCACTTTAAATACTTCTCGCATATTATATATTATAATATATACATGGTAGCTTCCCCTAACCCTTAATTTATATTGCCATACAGGCGAATGATGCTTTGTGTTGGTTTCCTGGTATGCACACTTCAAACAAAAAAAATAGGCAACGATGAATAATTCCTCTTGTATAGGAGAAAATAAGATTACGCTTAAAAAAAAAAGATTTTCCACAACCAGGAATTATTAATCAAAGCAGCTTCCTCTTCCTTACTAGCACAACATCGTACAAAGGACATCGCGTTACAGGAACAACGTAAAAAAGAACACAAAATAGAAGAGGGAAACGAAGTTTTCTTTTTAATACAAGTTGGAAATTTTTACCAGGGAGAGTTGACCAAGAACATAATAGGTATATTATATTCACTGTAACAAGAGTCATTCATCATACGATGTTGGGCACACACTGATACAAAGGAAAAGTGAGGATGTAATTTTTTTTCTAATATTACCCTATAATAAACGTTTTTTGAAGGTAATTGTATTGTAGTGTAATTCAGCCGAGCCAATGAATTCTTTAGATGACGTTAATGTGTCTGTTATATGCACAAGTTGTAGTAGAATTAATCAGATTATGATTTCTACATGAATTTGGATGTACTTTAGGAACGTAAAAGGCAAGGTATCGCTAGCAACAATAAAACTATGTGTTAAAGCTGGCTTACAAATCAGAAAATCGGATGCATTCTCTTTCTCGTCTTCTCGTACAATGTTAGAGCATACAGTCGCGGTATTTTATATGTATGACGATTATATTCGAGTCAATGGAATATAAAAAACGTAAAGTAAACTTCAAGGTTTTCCCTAAACTTTGAGAAATACTAGTTTCAATTATTTATAGCCATCGACAGCTGAGACGCCAACAGTTCTTTTTTTTTTAGTATCCTGTAATTGTAAGTAATTGCTATTAATATTTAAAACGTACAGATTTTTCTCTAAATAAGAAGATATAATATAAAGAGTCAGATACACTTTCTCTACAGGGAATAAAATCGTTCTATGGCGGACCTACATTCGGAAGGAAAATCGAAAATAATTAATAAACGAACCAGATTAAATAGTAAACAAATCCAAAACGATCTATTAAGAATATTTGTATTCAAAGTACCATATTTTGTCACCAGTAGTCATTGTTTCCAAGAAGTTTGAGTCATTGCGAGTGGTTTTATTGAGGTGACTTTGACTGACGGCCGATCTTGAGTTGACGAAGCTAGAAGGTATTTTCATGGAAGAAATGTGATGGTAACAACAAGCTCAAGTTCTTGTCTTTGTCAATAAAACGAAAATAATGATGTTTCCAAGAAGTTCGAGTCCTTACGGGTGGTTCTATTGAGATCCTTTGACTGACGATCGATCTTGGGATGACGTAGCTAGAGGGTATGTTCATGGAAGAAATGTAATGTTGACAATAAAATTCTTGTCTTTGATTAAAACAACGCAGATAGAACGTTAACATTTTAGATTAATTGTAAATACACAACGCCTGGTATACTCGCGGGCAAAAAAAGCCCATTGCCTCTTAGAATGTATCTTTTTAATATATTGCTAGAAGAGATGGATTCTGAATAAACCTTTTCTACTATTATTGAATTGTGTATAAAGAGATTACGAACATGTTAGAATGTCCTCTAGGGGCGAAAATATTTATCTGCGAATATATGTGTACACATTCAGCGGCATGATCCTATTAAGAATTGATTCATGGAAGAACTTTTAAGTAGTTTTATGTAAATATTTTCATTTTGCTTTAGTACGTGTATAAAAGGTGTGCAAAGCGTTTATTTAGAAATGCAAATGTAAAAATTGACTAATTGAGTATGTTATTTATCACGAGTAAAAGAATCGTTCTAAGGAAATTAATCTTCTATTCATAATCAGCGCATTATTTAATTAAACTAGGTTAACGTAGAAGCTAGTAATTTTTATTTTCTTAATATTTCTGGCTTTAAGGAGTGAGATATGGTTGTAAATTATTAGTAGGGTGTGAGCCGTATAGTAACAATATCTGCCGAGACTATGGTGAAATAATTGCAAATCATGGAAGACCAATCCTGAAAATCATTGCGAATGGAAAATATGTTAGTAGCACATTTATAATTTATTGTTAAAGAGATTTTTCGTAGTTTTTTATGTAAAACATTAACGCTATGAAATACGGATGCTCAAAATGGTTTGGAAGCCGATCTACTTTATTTACGTAGGCGAACTAATGTACCAAATGAACAATATCTACGAATGCAATAACAATTTTATGGTATACAAAGTATATCCCTATATTTATATTTTCATGGGAGCATCGTTTGTATTACGCATCAGTAGCTTTCGTATAATACATACATATATATTCTTTTATGCAAGATCTACAACAATACAACCATAACTAAGCATTACATCGCGTTGTCGATCGAGCTAGGTCTCCGGTCCAAACATATTTATTCCCCGCCACTGAATATATTCACACACAAAGACGCTTGTGCATACATAATGAATCACACCCAAACATATTCCCTCTCAATAAGAAATAATCCAACATTATGACAGGAGTTTTATTATTATGCTAGTAGTGCTGGTATCGTCTTGATTAATATCCAACCATTGGAATAACAGAAACACATCACGATCGGGCATCCGAAAATCGCCCTCGGAGTCCAACCCGATACCGAAAACGATTCATTAACGCCATTACATTATGTGTTGATATCTCCTCCTGATACTCTATGCGCTGTGTCTGATGTGGTCCTCCTCTCTCCTTAATGGAATGTCGTATCATTAAGAGGGTCGCGGAAGAACGAGTTTCTGTACTGTCTGCCAGAGCGTCTGAATATACCTATGTAGTTGTGTGAGTGTGTGTGTGTGTGTGTGTGTGTGTGAGAGAAGGACCGATTTTGTAACATCACCCACTTGAAACTATTTGTTATCGTGTATTAGCAGCGGTCGTTACGACTCGAACTTTGACATTTTTGATGGAGGTAATTTAATTGATTGGCGATCCGACACGGAATGAAACGACGCTACAAAACGATTTTATTGTTTCGCTTACGTCGAACAAAAGGTCTGGTCGGTGCCTTCGAATTAGGCGAGTGAAATAACGATTTGTTAACTAAATTTTAGATTTGCATAGCGTATGTTGATCGTGACGGCTTTCATTTTAAATGAAATGGAATGAAATAATTGCTTTTGATGGTTTAACGGTCGAAAGGAAGTTAGGCGTTGATTTATATGAACCCTCGCTTTCTATATTTTCACATATTTATATCATGTATGTCGAACAATAACAATAACGAGGCCCATAATTAAAATGCCAATTTTCGTTGGACATTCAAATTTTGCTAAGGAAAGTTAAATAAGAAATTGTGACCTTGAAAATTTGTTTCATTTTTATGTTTACAATGTGTCCTATACTGAAGGTACGTCAAAATTACAAATTACAAAATTACAACATTTATAACCGAAGAAGATATTTAATACATTCCACGAAGAACTGCATACCTTTGTTTATTTCTCGGCATAATTGCCGGAAACACTGAGACATTTGCCCCAGCGTGATACTAGTTTGAACATCCGTTCAAGGTACTGCTAAAGGTCAATTTGCTTAGAGTAGAGCTTAAGAGTATTTTGAAATTTGTGCGTTTTCCAGTCAAAAATTCCTTCGAGGGAACTAAACGAAAATGTACGCAGGATGATGGAGTACCTTCCAATTCCGAAATTCAAATCTGAGGAGGCTAAAAGTAAATTGTATGGAGGATGATGTAGGGCCTTCCAATTTCGAAGTCCAAATCTGAGGAAGCTGAAATTAAACTGTACGGAGGATGATGTAGGGCCTTCCAATTCCGAAATTCAAATCTGAGGAGGCTAAAAGTATGGAGGATGATGTAGAATCTTCCAATTCCGAAGTTTAAATCTGAGGAGGTTAAAACTAAACTGCACGGAGTATGATGTACGATTCCGCTCGCCAACCAATTTACTTTGAGCTTCTTCGCATAATCATCCTAGCCTTTTCACTCTAGCGACTATGTAATTTCTGGAGAATTTAGCTGTATCTATCCCTGTTAATTGTTGTGCATGGTTCCAGAAATTCACGCAACCGCAGGCCTTTACTATTCCAAAATATGATGGCCATAGTATTACGGGCAGACAAGAGGACTTTAAATTTTTTCGTAACTAGGGAAGCTGGATGGTTTTATACCATTGATTTTTCTGTTGCCAAAGAATCAGTTCCATAAATGAACAACAATATTGATACAAATTTAATTCAGCATCCGATACCATTCCATTTCTGCAAAAGCGTAATCTTTTGGGGTTTAGTATTTTCCTAATTCAATTTTACCAAGTTATAATCAATAGGTGGGCAAACAATGTAAGACACTTCAGAACTTTACCTTTCAATTCAACGTATGGAGATACTTAACGTTGCGTAATGTTTACCATATCTGTTAATGACCTAATGACATCCATTGATTCGATAGAGTTTTTTCGAAGTGGTATACACATAACTATGTAAGTTCTCAAATAATAATAATAATATATATTTAGTAGAAGCTAAAATAGAGGAAAGTAATAATATATAGAAAGATACTATAAAATATATTTATACTAGCCATATTAAAACAACCCGTATTGTTCAGCATCTGTGTAACTCCACGTCTGCTTCTGATACCGTGGATCAATCCAATCCACGAGCTCTGTACCATCTATATATGCTCCTCATATTATTTTTTGTAATGTGATGTGTGACAATACGAAAGAGTTAAAGTTGTTGCTGGTGTTAGTTTATAGTTGGTGACTTATTAATCAATTTAATTTAAATATTTCTGCCTCATATTTGGTAAAGGAAGATCAATTATATAAACTTTCATTGTTGCATAGACAACGTTGTTATTGGAAAAAATCTACGATTGAAAATTTGTTAAAAATTACTAGATCTGTAGTTTGCTCTATACGTTCTATCATTAGAATGTACCAAAATGTTACAGTAGTTAAGTGCCTGAGTTTTATCATCAGAACGTAAGAGAATATCGTAAATATTAGCACCATTAACTATCTTTACTTTGTGTATGAGATTTGTCTCTTGGAATGTGGGTCAAATCAATGACATCAGATTAAAATTTATCAGTAAATATTTGAAATACATGTGTTATAAATTGGATGATTTCTACCCTAACGGGATATAGACTACTAAAGATTCTGTCGCAAGCAGTAGAAATGCGGACAGTACGAAGACAAGATTTTGACGCTTACCACGCCCGAAAACACCACAACAATTCAACGATCCTTTCATGAAGACCGTCGCCGACCTACTCTTGACATCATGCGATAAAGTTGGGTTTAGGTATAGTACATATCCGCGACTTATGACTGAAGGATTGCACTGCATTACCGTGAAATTTGTTCCGATGTTTCTGACTTACAATCACAAGCTAAAAACAACTGCCATTTGCAAAGAGTTTGAAAAACTTGCTGTGGACGATGAAAACTTTTTATCAAGGGTAATTATTGAAGACGAGAGCTGGATTTATGGTTATCATAGAGCAACTAATCAACAATTGAATTAATGGAAGAGCTTGAACTCGCTAAGACTCAAGACGTGGCGGCAACTGAAAAGCAATGTGAAGAGCATGTTTATGGTTTTTTTTTTGACATGAAATGTTAATGTTCATTGCAATGTTTTGAGACGGCCCCATGAGGATGTCAGACGCAAACGTCCCAAACCTTAGCGAGCAGGGAATTGGTCACTGCATCAAGAAAATGCGCCCTCCCAACGTTCGTTTTTCACACAAGCTTATTTGAGCCAAATTTCGGCTTCCTGCTACTTCGGTCCCTTCTTAAAAATGAAACTGCAACTAAAAGGAAAAAATGCAAAAAAATGGCAAGCAGTACTCAATTCGTTCACAGAAAACGGCTTCCGGAATGTCTACCAGAACTGCAAAAACGCCAGGGCCAATACATGATTGCACAAGGACTTCGAAGGTGACAGCTTCTTACAAGAATAAAAGTTAAGTTTCGAATTTTTATAGCGTCAGTCCGCGAACATATGGATCGGATCTAGTACATATACAGTTTACCTATTGTTATTATTGCTTGGTAATATGATCTTCAAGTTTTTTATGTAGTTGCTCCGTATGTAGTTGTTCGATAACGTTTTTTATTTCTTTGTGATGATTTTTAGATGTAATAAACTGTATTTATTCTGTTTTTCTGACATATTTTGTCGTCTCCTGATCAGGTATGTTGTATATTTAATTTCAGTGCACGTTACTCGAATTTTTATAAAAAAAATGGATTATTTGCCATTTATTTAGTGCACAATTTATTGTAGTATACTCTCTAAAAGCGACACGGAATTTAATAAAGACCTCTCCGCCTTCCTTCATGATAATAGGTATTCATTTCGTAACAACTAAATTACAATAAATGGAAATGAAAGGAAAACGCGATGATCACCATAGGACATGATAAACTATTTAATCTTTTAATAAAACGCGAATCACATTATGTTAGATAATAGGTCCCGCAGTTATAATAGCTCGTGTGCTTTAGTGTCTTTCTCTTTGTCTGTATATGTGGGTCGAACGTTTTAATTTGGCGAAATAGAAAGAGAGAGAGAGACAGAGGATGTTTCAAGGTTTCGTAATTTATCTAATGCAATGAGAAAGACGTTGTTTTAGAATAACAATATTAAATTAAGTAGGAAAATTGTTGGAGTCGATGCAATGTGGTGAATTGCTGAAATGTTGAGTGCGTGTAATTGACCTTCATTGAACTTTAGTATGCATTCGCTGGGAGACGAACTAATGTTCTTACTCCGGGAGGAAAATTAAAGAAGGAAGAATAATGAAACTTAAATGCAAAGCATCTATTCAAAACAAAAAAAAAATAAATCTCTACAAAACGTGTTACAATAGTAGAGATTATGCAATAAACTCTTTGTTTCAAAAATAATCTAAACTAAAGGCGTCATTTATTGAGGGAAAATTGACTTATAAACTCCTAAACTTCTTAACTAATCTTTGAAAATTCAAAGTCTCTTCTACGTTGTAAGTTTTAACACATTCAGCCGCATTTGTAAACATTTCTAGGTTTTCTTACTTCATATTTCTGCTCCACAATTCCAATTTTCTACAAAAAGCATTAACTTGATCACTCATATCCAAAATATGTGCGTTTGCTCCTTGTTACTTTAGTATGCATTCGCTGTGAGACGAACTAATGTTCTTACTCCGGGAGGAAAATTAAGGAAGGAAAAATAAGATTATTAACGGGACTTGAATGCAAAGCATCTATTCAGAACAAAAAACAATAAATTTCTAGAAAATCTTTTTCAATAATATAGATCATGCAATAAACTCTTTGTTTTAAAAATAATCTAAACTAAAGGCGTCATTTATTGAGGGAAAATTGACTTATAAACTCCTAAACTTCTTAACTAATCTTTGAAAATTCAACGTCTCTTCTACGTTGTAAGTTTTAACACATTCAACCGCATTTGTAAACATTTCTAGGTTTTCTTACTTCATATTTCTGCTCCACAATTCCAATTTTCTACAAAAAGCATTAACTTGATCACTCATATCCAAAATATGTGCGTTTGCTCCTTGTAACTTTAGTATACATTCGCCGTGAGAAGAACTAATGTTCTTACACCGGGAGGAAAGTCAAGGAAGGAAGAATAAGGTTATTAATGGAACTTTAATGCAAAAGCATCTATTCAGAACAAAAAAACAATAAATATCTAGAAAATGTATTTCAATATTATAGATTATGCAATACATTCTTTGCTCCAAACATAATCTAAACTGAAGACGTAATTTATGGAGGGAAAATTGTCTTATAAACTGTTAGACTTCTTGAGTAATCTTTGAAAATTCAACGTCTCTTCTGCCTTGTAAGTTTTAACATTTTCAGTAGCAATAACTCGATCACTCATATCCAATATACATATGTGCGTTTGCTCCTTGTTACTTTAGTATGCATGCGCTGTGAGACGAACTAATGTTCTTACTCCGGGAGGAAAATTAAGGAAGGAAAAATAAGACTATTAACGAAACTTTAATGCAAAGCATCTATTCAGAACAAAAAACAATACATTTCTAGAAAATGTTTTTCAATAATATAGATCATGCAATAAACTCTTTGTTTTAAAAATAATCTAAACTAAAGGCGTCATTTATTGAGGGAAAATTGACTTATAAACTCCTAAACTTCTTAACTAATCTTTGAAAATTCAACGTCTCTTCTACGTTGTAAGTTTTCACACATTCAACCGCATTTGTAAACATTTCTAGGTTTTCTTACTTCATATTTCTGCTCCACAATTCCAATTTTCTACAAAAAGCATTAACTTGATCACTCATATCCAAAATATGTGCGTTTGCTCCTTGTAACTTTAGTATACATTCGCCGTGAGAAGAACTAATGTTCTTACACCGGGAGGAAAGTCAAGGAAGGAAGAATAAGGTTATTAATGGAACTTTAATGCAAAAGCATCTATTCAGAACAAAAAAACAATAAATATCTAGAAAATGTATTTCAATATTATAGATTATGCAATACATTCTTTGCTCCAAACATAATCTAAACTGAAGACGTAATTTATGGAGGGAAAATTGTCTTATAAACTGTTAGACTTCTTGAGTAATCTTTGAAAATTCAACGTCTCTTCTGCCTTGTAAGTTTTAACATTTTCAGTAGCAATAACTCGATCACTCATATCCAATATATATGCGTTTGCTCCTTGTTACTTTAGTATTCATTCGCTGTGAGGCGAACTAATGTTCTTACTCCGGGAGGAAAATTAAGGAAGGAAAAATAAGATTATTAACGAAACTTTAATGCAAAGCATCTATTCAGAACAAAAAACAATAAATTTCTAGAAAATGTTTTTCAATAATATAGATCATGCAATAAACTGTTTGTTTTAAAAATAATCTAAACTAAAGGCGTCATTTATTGAGGGAAAATTGACTTATAAACTCCTAAACTTCTTAAGTAATGTTTGAAAATTCAACATCTCTTCTGCTTTGTAAGTTTTAACAAATTCATCCACATTTGCAAACATTTCTGATTTTCTGACTTTATATATCTGCTCCACAATTCCAATTTTTTACAAAAAGCATTAACTTGATTACTCGTATCCAAAGTATGTGCTTTTGCTCCTTGTAGTTGAAGATTCTAGGCATTTAATTTCTCGAATAGTAGTAATTCTATTTCATCACAAATAAATCACCTCGAAACTTCTCGGCTTCTTGTCAGTTTTTCTCTTCTAGACAAGTGGCGTATTTCGTCTCCTAATTCATAAACAAGTTTTTTCTCGTCGCTGCAATAAACTGTACCGAAAAGCGTACAAAATTTATTGGTTACCTCATATTTGATACACGAAATAAAATTCTGATACTTAAAACATGTGATTAGATTGGTCCAGGTGCGACACTGTTTAATTTTCTGCTGACGATGATAACTTGGTTGTCGAAATATGTATACAGAAAACGAAAATTATTGTGTCAAGAACTAATATATCATCCTTCAGTGATCTAGTTAATCAACCACAGGCTCCATTAAAATTACCTACCATACTGGCTGCCAAGTCAAAATATACAGAGCAATTGAGAGGCATTTGTGATACGCCAAACATACAAACGCTTCCGCTCTGCAAGTCTTAACAAGTTATCAGAAATTACTGCAATAAACTGTACCGAAAAGCGTACGAACTTTATTGGTTATCCGATCATTTGATACACAAAATGAAATTTTGATACTTAAGACATCTGCATAGATTGGCTTTTGTTCCTTTTTATTTTTGAAAATGACAAGAATGCACTATTTATTATAGTACAATAAAAAGTAATTATTTTCACAATACAATACTACCTACCAAGTCAAGATGTACGGAGTGGTTGAGGGGCATTTGTGATACGCCAAACATATAAAAGCTTCCGCTCTGTAAGTCACAACAAGTTGTCAGAAGTCATTGCAACAAACTGTACCGAAAACCGTACGAACTCTATTAGTTACCTTATAATTTGATACAAAAATGAAATTTTGGTACATAAGACATGTGATTAGATTGACTTTTGTTCCTTTTTATTTTTGAAAATGACGAAAAATGTCAATGAAAACTGATTATTTTCACACTACAATACTAGCTACCAAGACAAAATACGAGGGTAGTTTGACAAGTAGTGAAAATGGAAAAGAAAAACGAATTTTTTAAATACAAAATAATTTTCATTTTTCAATATATTCTCCTAAAAGAGCAACACATTTATTCCAACGGTGCACCAATACCCTTATGCCATCTCTAAAATTCAATTCCGGAAGGCTTGCAAAATACTCATTTACGAAGATGATCAGCTTTTTGCCGTTTTCAATTTTGGAAAAAGGTGGAAGCCGGAAGGGGCTAGATCCGGCGAATAAGGCGCATGCGGTACTAATTGAAAATGCAACTCGTGGATTTTGGACATCTCCATTATGCTGGTATGCGAGGGAGCGTTGTCTTAGTGAAGCAGAATCTTTTTCTTTGCCATTCCTGGTCGTTTAGCACGAATCTCAACATTTAATTTTTGCACAAGTTCTGCATAATATTGTCCGTTCATTGTGGCACCTTTCTGAAGATAATCGATGAGCAAAATGCCCTTTGAATCCCAAAAAGTTGATGCCATCACCTTGTTGGCCGATAAAGTGGTTTTCGCTTTCTTTGGAGGTGTAGAACCACGTTCTAACCATTGTTTCGACTGTTGTTTAGTTTCGGGTGTACTGTAGTGTATTCAAGTTTCATCGCAAGTAACAAATCGCCTACAAAAATTAACCGAATTCCGCTTATAAAGGTCCAAACACTCATTGGAAATGCGCAAACCAGTGAACTTTTTATTAATCGTAAGCAATCGCGGCATCCATCCTGCCGAAAGCCTGGAAAGGCCCGATTTTTTCGTTAAAATGTGGCATACGCGTTCTGCTGAAATGTTTACTATGTCTGCTATCTCTCACACTTTGAGTCGTCGATCTTGCGTAATAATATTATGGATTTTTATAATCATTTCCTTAGAAGTCACGATTTTGGGTGCTCTAGAGCGCGCTTCATGAACACAGCTTGTTCTACCACGTTTAAATTCTACTTATTGTGGCGGATGATGAAGCAGATTCATCTAGTGTTTCCTGATAGCTTTCATATCCTTAATTACGATGTATTTAATCACCGCACTATACTCTGGTTTTTCGATTTTGACAAGACGACGTGTTGCTTCTTTTTCAATCAGCTGTCAAAAATAAACTAATTAACCGATTTATATAAATATCGGTATGTAAACATGTAAATAGACAACCTAAATTACAGTGCATTTGTTTTACCAATTATAGCGCCACCTATGTGTCATTCGTACTACTTGTCAAACTATCCTTGTATACAGAGTGATTGAGGGGCATTTGTGATACGCCACACATATAAAAGCTTCCGCTCTTCAAGTCACAACGAATTATCAGAAGTCACTGCAATAAACACAACCGAAAACCGTACGAACTTTATTGGTTATCCGATAATTTGATACACCAAATGAAGTTTTGATACTTAAAACATGTGATTAGATTGGCTTTTGTTCCCTCTTAATTTTGAAAATGACAAAAATCAACTGTTTATTCAAGTACAATGAAAACTGATTATTTCCCTAAAATTTCCCAAAATTATGAAACGTGTTTTTACAGTAGACAGTTTAATATCCGAAAATTCGCTCTAAAATAATAATAAGTAAAAATAACCTTTTGTGCCATTCCATGAATAGTTAAACAGATTAATTATTTATCGAGGCCATTTATTACTTAGTTCCAATTACGTACTTATTCCCTTAAAGAGCAACAAAACGGGACTTTATAGACTGTGCACCCTATCATTAAATTAATTACACTAAAAGAGCTTCTCGCAGTCGACTTACAATGTAATTTACTTGTAAATAGTTTTTTATGAGCGCATTATAAATTCTCCCTCAGTGCGAACTAATTAAATATCGATCTATGGAAATGAATAAATTGTTGCCCTTAAATAAATTTATACTAGGGAGAACTTTTACTAAATATTGAAACTTTTGGGAGGAAATGATTATGCATACCGGTACGTATACGTAAGAGTCAACTTCGAACATTATTTCCTGTTTGGTTACCTGACTGAATCGTCATTACTATCGAATGAATTATTCAAATTTTAAAAATATTTTGCAACAATAAAACATACTCCAGTATGACAATTATAAATATTTTCAAAAAATTGCAACAATCTTCTCGTGACACGTTCACAGTCCTAAGACCCACATCTGGGTCTTACGTCAGCCAACCCCATATCGTCCACAAAGATACGGTTTTTGATAGAAACTATAAATTGGTCTATTTTTGGATAATTGTTTCTAATAAATTCAGTTATAAAGTTACATACATGGAACAAACAGGTTACAGGAAACAATTGAGGATAAGATTGTTTCAATGTGCAAAATAAAGAAGGATCTGATAGACCGAAAAAGTTTGAAGATGCGAAACTGCAGGAGTTATTAGACGAAAACCCAACCCAATTTCAAAAACAATTGGCAGAAGCATTAAATGTGGCCAAGAAATGTAGAATTGTTTCTAGTAAATTCAGCTACGAGATGATATGCATGGACATGAAGCAGTTGAGGATAAAATTGTTTTAGTAACTTTAAAGCTTCAACCATATTCGAAACCCTATCTGTAACTAACATTACAAATTGGGTTGCCGATATATTTCCCAAATGTATGTTTTATAGTTTTTACTATCCTTTCCGTATTTGTTTCTGTAATATTCTACTACGTAAAAGAAGAGAAAATTCCACTGCTTTTTAAAGTGCGTACTAACACATTTGAAATACTATTCTTTCTTGCATCCGTGGCTTCATCTACCGTCATTCATATCTCTTAACCTTGCTTTTATTTGATCCCTAATCGTGTTTTTCGCCCGAGGAAAATTACACTATAATTAACCTCTTGTTGGCAGTCTCCATTCTGGAACGTTTTTCCCCCAAAAGTTTCGAAATTCTGCGTTGTCTATAATATTTTGTAGAATGTTGCACACACTTAACATCAAAATAAAGTCATATAGAAATTTATAATATGGTACATCCTTTTGCTCATTTAACCGGTGTTGTTTGCTGTTAACATGTCTTTTACACACAAAAATAATATACCGTAAAATGTTGATATTTCAAACAACACCTTTAATAATAGTGCCAGTATACTCTAATATCGAAAATCGGTTAAGAATTCTATTAACGCTCGTCGAACATAACAAAGAGCGCCGTCGATTCGCCATCATGAATCTAATTCGGCATTCATACACATACCATACGCATATGATTCTCGACTTCCCTTATATCCAACCGCTTTTGAAATACTGATATTATCACCACCAATGGATGAGCATTCGTTTCTGCGATCTCAATTAGAGAGAAGAAAAGACAATAAAAAATATAATAAATTCTAAATACGAAACGATAGTACAATAAAAAGATATACAAAATAAACGTATTCTAATGCTTTCTATAACCTCTTTTTGCTGCTGTTACTACGGCCTGCAATCACGGGATACTTTCTACTTGGTTTCTGTATAACTCAGAGTGATTTTCTTGCCAGGAATCATCTAACACTAAGAAATTATTATTTGTTTCCTGTATTTATAATTTGAGCTTTTAGATGTAAAGGTATCCACAAATTTTCAACTGGCTTTAAATCCGGCAGTAGAGATGGCTGGAATGGCCACCTCAACTGTTGAGTTTCTGGTCTTAGTAGCATGTTTCAGGTTTTTGTCTTGTTGGAAAACAAATTTATCTTCTAAACCCAATATAATCGTAGAGTCTTCTATATTCACATTATTTAGTTCTATAAGAAACATCGCGTTTATAATTTCTTCAATTTAAACTAAATTTCCTACCCCATGCTATGAAAAGCAAGCTTTATATCATTATCGATCCGCTATCAAATTTCGTGCTTTTAATGATTTTAAGATTTTCTCCACACTTTCATTTTTGCTTCCTTGTCAATGTGAAATGTTGAAATTTACTTCCGTCACCCTTGATAATTTTCTAAAACGAAATTGGTTTATTTATAAATTCCTGGGCGAAATTTGGTCTCCTGTTTTTGCTAACGATGCTAATGTAAAGTTTTCAATGAGGTGTACAGGCCTTAATATTAACAAACCTTAATCTACGGGCAATTGTTTCCTCAGAAATGTTTGACTGCAAGAGTTTTTTAATGTCGTGACAAGAAATTGCATAATTATCTTTTATTTGTCATACAATTAGTGCTTCTCTCTGAATACGTCCTCTTTTTCGATATTTATACTTCAAATTGTCTACTGTCTATCTGTCCCAAAAATTTTCTGTCATATTTATTTAAATGACATCGAAAAATAATTTAGTTTAAATGTTATTAAAGCGACATTTCCCATTGTGTTGACTAGCAAAAGATTAGAAAAGTGCACTGCCGAAGCAGTGAAAGTGTAAAGTGCTTCCTATGACATCGTGATCACGACATGAGATAAGGGCAGTTTTGCGTTATAATTTCGTGCGTGGTTTAAACATAGACCAGAGCTTCGAAGAAATGACACTTGCACTAGGTGATGTTTGTCCATATCGTACAATGATATTCAGGTGGTATAGAGAATTCCAAAGGGGATATTTAACTATAGAGGATGCCCAGAGGCCGGGAAGGCCACGAACGTCAGTTACGGAGGAAAACGTTACTACTGTGAGGAAAATGCTTGATGAAGATAGGCGAGTAACCTAGCAACATATTGAGGGTATTTCAGGCCTAAATGCACCAGCAAATCGTTCGATTCTGCATAGTCATTTGCACGTGAAGAAACTTTGTTCTCTCTGGGTGCCGCATCGACTGACTTAAGAGCAGATGACACGACGTGTGACTTGGTGCCGGGAAATGCTAAAAAAGTTTAATAAGGGACAATCTCGCTATGTGAACAACATTGTGACAGGTGACGAGACTTCGCTATACTATTACGATATACTTACTAAAGCTGAAAATATAGTTTGGGGCTTTGATGATAAGGACACACCCGTAGTTGTCAGAAAATCTCGCTCTGTAAAGAAGTAAATAATAGCTGTATCTTTCAAATCGATTGGAGTTGTGGAACGCGTCGTTTTGGATACAGAGAAGACAGTCACAGGTAAGCGAAGTACTGAACAGTGCCTGCCTAAAGTCATTGGATCTGTGAGGAACCTGCTGCCAAAGTCAAGAGTGGACACCTGGTTCGTCCATGACGATAAAGCTCCAGTTCACCGCGCCAAAACCTTCACCGAATATTTGACCACGACAGGATTGAAACTTGTCGAGCACCCTCCTTACAGTCCAGATCTTGCTCCCTGTGACTTTGCACAGTTACCGCATGTGAAAATGAAGCTAAAAGGAAGGCGGTTTTCCATTGATGTGGACCTTCTGCGGACTTGGGACAACGAGTGTGCTTTACTCCCTAGTGAAATTTGGCAGAACTGGTTTAAATATTGGTTTCGGAGAATGGAGAGGTGTATTGAGTGTAGAAGAAATTACTTTGAAAAATTTTAATAAAGAAAGCTGTATTGCAAAACTTTCCTAATACCCTTTGTATGTAGTGCAAGCTGTTCCCTTAGAGATAAATGTGGGGGACTCTTACATACAGGCTTAGTCGTAAATGGACGACGGATTGGATTGGAAATATAGTGCTCTAGATTGACCATATTCTATAAAAAAATGCATTAGACATTAAATTGTAAAAGCTTTTAGCACACCACAAAACTTTCTTAACGTCCTTCATTTGTATCTTTTTAGTTTAAAAATAAATTATAAAAGTTTTCGATGTCATCAATATCTGCTTTGAAATTACTCATTTTATTGCGTTTGATGTGTTTTTTTCAAATTAAAATGAGTTTTTCCAATGGAAGAATATTTAAAAGAAATCGTGTAAAATGCACTGAGTTAATTTTAATAACACAAGAAACACGAATAAAACTTCCATGTAAAAAAAATTAATAACACCGACGAAACGAATAATCTCTTAAATTGTTTGTAATTAAGTTGGAAGGAAAGAAAATCTGCTGTAAACTTCGAAACTTTAAGTAAAGTAACAGGATTTGTGGAGGATTTATAACCGTATACCGAGCAATCTACACGGGACAAAAGTAACGAACTCACTCGTGAGAGTTATAATGGAACTCAACGTTTACCGACTGTTGCGAGATGTAATTATTTTAACTACCGCATATTTTGTATACGCAATACGTAATTTTAATTCATTCAACCGATATTATAGAATAACTCAAACTCGAATTATTAACATGCGAATGCGTCTGAAACTCTTTCGTGAAACTCGATTTTAATATATAAAATGCTTTTGCCAGTCGCTCGTGTATATATTTTAATTACACTTCGCGTGCGAATGCTTCTTATCATCAATATAGAATGTTTTATTATTTTAGCAGACTGTAGATAATAGTAATACTGTAAGAAGTCTTAGAATACCTTCATTATTTGCAATAAATTTGAAAAACGTGTTTCTCTAAATAAGGAAAATTATAAAATCATTTAGCTTGTTTTTATCCATTTTCTAAAACAATGAAGGGAATAAAATAAATGAAATAGAAATGTTTTTCACAAAAAAAACTAGCATTTATAGCGAAAACATGTTTGGACTATACTTTGTTGGTGTACGAATTCAGAAGGAGGAATGGTTTACTATAAATTTGTGTCTCTAAGTGTGTTCATACAAAGGATTCTAGGAAAGTTTTACAATACAGCTTTGTTATTCTAATTTTTTCAAAGTAACTTCCTCTACACTCAAAACACCTTTCCATCCTCCGAAACCAATTTTTAAACCAGTTCTGCCAAGTTTCACTAGGGAGTAAAACACATTCGTTGTCTCAAGCCCGTAGAAGGTCCTAATCACTGGAAAACTTCCTCCCTTTTAGCTTCATTTTGCATGCGGGAACAGTGCAAAGTCGCAGGGAGCAAGATTTGGACTGTAGGGAGGTTGCTCGAGAAGTTTCAATCCTGTCGTTGTCAAATATTCGGTGCAGCCGCTGAGCTGGAGCATTATCGTGATGGAGGAACCAGATATACATTCTTGACTTTATCCGCAGGTTCTTCATAGATCAAATGACTTTAGGCACTGTTCAGTATACCACTTATCTGTGACTGTCTCCTGCGTGTCCAAAACGACGCGTTCCACAATTCCACTCGATTTGAAAAATACAGCTATCATTTTCTTCTGTACAGGTCGGAATTTTGTTACAACCACCGGTGTGTTCTCATCATAAAAGACCCAAACTTTGTTTTGAGCTTTGGTCGGCACATCGTAATAGTACAGCCAAGTCTCATCACCTATCACGATGTTGTTCACATATCGAGATTGTCCCTTATTAAACATCTTTAGTATCTCCCGGCACCAAGTCATCTGCTCTTCAGTTAGTCGATGCGGCACCCAGAAAGAGCGAAATTTCTTCACGTGCAAATGATAATGCAGAATCGAAAGAATTGCTGGTGCATTTAGGCCTGGAGCACCCACTATGTGTTGGTAGGTGACTCGCCTGTCCTCGCCAAGCATTTTCCCCACAGTAGTAACGTTTTCCACCGTAACTGACGTTCGTGGCCTTCCCGGCCTTTCAGTATCCTCCATAGTTAAATTTTCCCTTTGGAATTCTCTATACCACCTGAATATCGTTGTGCGGTTTGGACAAACATCACCTAGTGCAAGAGTCATTCCTTCGAAACACTTGTCTCTGTTTAAATCACGCACGAAATTATAACGCAAAACTGCCCTTATCTCATTTCATATCGACGATGCCATCTCTCCCTGCTAATGAATAACTGAGCCCATCGACATGGCGCGGCGGCTACTGTGCACGTATGAACATGTCTCAACATGGAGTAACAAGCAGCTTCTTACGATTCATTGTTGCGTCATATTGCAAAACTTTCCTGGTACCCTTTGCGTATTAGATTAAGTGTATATTATTGTTCTTTGTTACTCTTAACGCTCTCTCATAATCTTTCAATTTGGGTCATAATCATGACTATCGAGTATAGATCCTTTGGATATTTTAATCATATCGTATTAATTAATAAAATTGTATGAATATTTTCATAATATTCATTGGAAGTTGTTCTCGGTAGTTCTGTGATTACTGACCATAATAATGAGTGAGTATTTTGCTATTTCGACGTTCACGTTTTTCCTGAATATGTCACTACCAGGATCGTTTAAAACAGAATTTTTGCGCCGTTTCATAACCATAGATGAAACATAGGTCCATCACTTCACACCCGAGACAAAAAACAATCAAAACAATGGACTCAAAAGGGAGAACAGGCTCCAAAGGAGGCGAAGACCGTTTCATCTGAAGGTAAGATCACGGGATCGGTTTTTTGGGAGGCGCGTGGAATAATTTTCATTGACTATCTTTAAAAAGGAAAAACTATCAACGGCGAGTTTATTGTTATGTTTGAGGAAGAAATTAAGCAAAAACGGCCGTATTTGGTTAAGAAGAAAGTGTTGTTTCATCAAAACAATACACCAGCTCACAAATTCGTTATTGCGATGGTCAAAATTACTGAATTGAAATTTGAATTGCTACCTCTTATACCCTATTCGCCGGATTTAGCCCCTTCGGATTATTTTCTATTCCCAAACTTGAAAAAATGGCTCAGTGTTCAAAGATTTTCCAACGATGAAGAAGTGATGTCGGCAATTAATGGCCATTTCGAGGAGCAAGACAGTTCTTATTAGAAAAAGGGTATCAAACTTATTGAACATCGCTGGTAAAAGTGTGTCTGGGACCACCCTCGTATATGCTCCTTCTTGCAATGACGAAGTTTGCGGTTTATGTTAAACTCAAGTTTCTTAAGTGTCCAACATTTATTCCGTTTACTCTATAAATATTATCTGATTGCAGTATAGCCACTGAAATGAAAGTCTAAAGTAACGAACTGTAATAAGACAAAGAAATTTAAATTATTCACAGATTTCTGAACCATAACTAGTTCTGAGTTGTTTCTAATGCAAATAAAACTTAGAATAATCATGTTTAAGAACTTTATTATTCGAAGTAATGACAAATAGAACCGAAGTATTCCAAAGTATTACAGTTTGATATTACTCCACAGTCACACTTACATACAAATGTTCTTCTATTATGTGAAACGCACGTTATGATCATCTCTTATAAATTATTCTCTCTTACCAATCTTGTATAATTAAAGTCTTGGAAAGGCACCGCTTGAATCTAACTTTGTTATGGAAGTCATATAGGGTTCATGCAAGCGACTCCGCATTAGTACATCTGTTGTAGTTGAAATTCTGCTTCAGATGATGTTCTAATTAGTATTACTGCTAATTATGTATGCTGAAATTAGCGTGCATTAATAGAAGACTGTTAATGTCAAGCTGTTTTGCTCCCGTAAGTAATATTAGGTAGCTTGCTTGTCGGGGCGTTAAGGTAACTTTTGTAGAATGTTACTAGATTAAGTATTTGGTTTATACATAAATATATTAATTAGCAATTAATAAATTAAGGATATTAATACATTTTACGCTGTTGAGAAACTGGCAAAAAGACAGAGGCGCGGCGAAAAATAATCCCTTCGCGTTACTTGTGGATGAAACAAAATTAAATCTAGGGAATCTTGTTGTCCAGTTTTTTACATTTACAAGCTGAAACTCTGTGCATGTTAGTCATTATTATGGGAACCGCCAGATGGCTGTAGTTTTGCATTACGCTTAACCCTTCATCACTATAGTATATTTCACTTATTGCGTTACTATAATTGGGTGTCAGCCACCCATGCGTTTAAAGTGTCTGCGTTTCTTAACTGCCAAATTCAAATATACATATAATGTAATTTTTTGAAGTAAGGAGCACTAAAATAACGAACAAATTTAATTTTAGTCATAAATCTATTAATTTATTTCAACTTATATGTTGTTTATTAACATTTCATTAAAAAAAGGAAACAAAAAAATTATATCAGATGGATTATGTAATTCTAGTGATAATTAAAAAACTTTTTAAGCAAATCCTCTGCGGATTACTGAATTCGAAAGCTAAAAAGATAAAGAAAATAAAGTTATTTAATAATATTTTTGTAAACAAAGTAAAATTTTGCGTAAAAATTGAACTAAGTACCGACAAAATTGTAGTCACTCATCAAATTCATCAAACATATCATCATGGTTTTCGCAGTTGTTTGTCAATTCTGAATGTGTTGATTGACAACAATTAGTACATAGTGGGTAACTGTGACTTTTACAAATAAAAATGTCGCACTTGCAGCATGTTGTTTTTGTTTTACGGTCCTTTTTATTACCGCATACCTGACAACGACTCTGTTTTTTGGCTGGTGGTGATATGTCTTCGGGTTCATTCTGCTTTCCAGAAAGTTGTTTGGTAAATTTTTGGCAGCTTATTTTGATATTAGTTGGCAATGTCTTAATTGTGCTACGTTTTTCCATATGTGGCGTAATAAGCCTAAACGCCAAATCCTTGAAGGAAGGTGAACGCTTTTTGTATTTTAGTGGTGGATTTTGAGTGCACAACAAAACAATACGTGTATTTATGGCAGCCATATTCAGCAAAGAATAGAATATTACCAGAGGCCAGCGATTACAATTTCTGGCTACGTTATATGTAGAACATAACTGGTCAGTAGTATCGACTCCTCCTCTAGTTTTGTTATAAAACTTAATTATTTCGGGCAAACACTCTATGCATGGTAGAGAGCAATAAAACACACAAGTGCTGTTATTTATATTAGCGATCACTCAAAGTAATCGCTAAAACTATGTACAAGGTTAGTATCAATGGGTATAAAACACTCAAAAAAATGAAACGCTATTACTATCGCGGGTGTAAGCTCTTTTTAAAATAAATTTTATATAAATATAAACTCGGATTAATGTAGTAGAGTGTACTTCTAAACATAAAAAACCATTCAAAATTGGATAACATTATAATAAAGGGACGATTTTCATAGAAAATTATATAGTTTACTTAAAAGTTCAGCCTTTTGGGCGGAATCCACCCAGACGATAGCAACGGAGGGTTAATCCGTGTATAATAAATGTAAAATTATGTTTTCTCCCTGTCTATCTGATATGTTGCACACTTTTAAAGTAGTTATCTTGGAAAAAAGCCTATGAAAGTTAACCACCATTGTACGTACATATTTTTTTTTGTATGGCGTCTCGGGATCACAGCCCATTCGCCTCAATACAATAAAAACAGGGATACAATATTTTGGTATATTTCATAACTTTTAAAATCAGACGTGATGAATTATTAGATGTAAGACTGGGACATACACTTCACATCTCGGGGCCTACCGGGATGACTAACAGTTAACACACACATGCATTCGGCCATCGGTAAACAGGATAGTCCACATAGATAAATTTTGGATGGGAAACTCATCAACTAACTTTCAAATCCTTATTTTCATTCTAATGAGAGCCTCAATAACCAAGTCATACAAATGTTTGTTATTACTGTGCATTAGGGTTACAATGTTTGTAGGTAGTTCCACTCCTTTTAACATTAATTTATATATAAATTCATCTATTATCTTTCTGTATATGGAACAGTTTAGCAAAATATGGTTAGGATCCGCCCTTTCCTCCCCACACTGACACTGCGACAACTCCACAATTCCCAATTTGTGTAGGTGCGCCGGGTACTGCCCGTGTCCAAACTTTATTCTGGCTGTTAACGTACGATAAGATCGTGATATTTTTGCCCCTAGGTTATACCATGATTTATTATTGAATGTGAGATGGATGTAGGCGTACTGTGTTGTCTTGTTTTTGTAGGACTTTTGCCAATCTTCTTCCCACAGTTGATATATAGAATTTGACCTTATTATTTTTAAAATGTCTGCCATATTAAGAACCGGTTTGTATAGAATACCATCCACACAACTGGATTTAGCAAGTCTATCTACTTTCTCATTAAGCGAGATTCCTGCATGGCCTATTATTCAGTAAAAATGAATGATTCTATTTTGTATCTTCATATTCGCTACATAATCAATTATCCTTAATATTATGCCATTTATCCTGGCCGGTGGTTTACAGTTAGTAATCGATCGTAGGACACTAATGGAATCAGACATAATGAGTATGACTTGGAACTTTGTATCAGCACCATAGCGTAATGCTTCAAAAATAGCCACTGCCTCAGCTGTGTATATTTCTAAATACAAACAGTTGTTAAGAATTCAAATTTCCTGTTAATTGAGATTCATGTTGGTAATTTTGATAGAGCCTGTGGTTGATTCACTTGATCACTGAGGGTTGATATATAACCCCATTAATTTTCGTATTCTGTATACAACTAAGTTGTCATTATCAGCAGATAATTAAAAAGGGTCTCACCTGGAAAACTACGGCGAAAAATATCCGTACGAAAACAAACTCCGTACGCGATCCTTACCGTTGAGAACTAAAATGTACACTGAGTGAGATAAGAGTATACATTTTGGTTCTCAACAGTACGAATCGCGTACGGGGTTTATTTTCATACGGGTATTCTTCGCCGTAGTTTTCAAGGTGCGACACTTTTTAATTATCTGCTGATGATGACAACTTATTTGTCGAAATACATATACAGAATGCGAAAATTAATATGGCAAGGGCTTATATACCAACCTTCAGTGATCGAGAGATTCATGTGGTTTCACTCGCCTGTCAGAGGAAAGATGTTATCGACCTTGTTAATGTTTATTAGCATGGCTGCAGATTTTCGGGACCGAGAACTTGGTATGTCTTCGATGCATGTCATATCCCACTTCATTCATCGTCGAAGCATAAGTCACCTAATGTAGATGCAATCCTCTAGTAAATTTTCTTACTTTTTTCCCTTCCAGAAAAAAGGAATTGAATGGCATTACGATTTACAATTTCATCACTTTTTGTCTTACACACGAAACACTTGTTTAAGCAACTATCAAACAAATACCTAGTTAGTAAATTTGGATGCAAATTGTGGTTGATTGAATTAATCAACCAAGGTAAATATAACCTCTTACCACATCAGTTTCTTATATTGCTTTTATTGCAACCTCTGTGGGTATATTTCTATCTAACGGTATTATATCTAGGCTAATAAGTTTGTAATTATGAGGAATTTTTTTGGTTTTTAATAAATTCATACGAATTCTCATTGCTTAGTTAAGTTTATGAAATAGAGTTTGCTAGAAGTTTTCCGAGTATAGGATATGTGAGATCTTATCTTGATGATTTTTGCAAATTTTGTTTGGCCATAAAGTTTTCGTTATTGTGTGTTGTATATTTTAATTCCGCACTCCCTTTAAGTCCTCCTTTTAAAATCTTACTCGTCCGTCTCTTTCTTTCAAAAAATATGTTGTAATTAATATACAACATTGTAATTCATGTGGTAGGATTTTTTTTTACATAAAAGTACCTAACGCGCACTCTATGTGTAATGTGTCCTACCTATATCCGCGGTACAACCCGCACAGAATAATTTTGCTAACATTTAATCTCTAAACGCCAAACACGTACTGCGCGTGTAGTGTGTGCGTGTGTATTTTGTGTGTATGTATTGTCGGTAAATATGTGTGTCTCTCTCTGTGTGTAGTGTATGTTTGGCTTTTATTGGCTAAAAGTTAGTGTGGAATTATTTTGGGTTTTGCATCAAGTCTAGATGACTTGCATGTGAACTATCGTTATCGATAACTATGGTTTGACAGCTGATAATGTCAAACTATGTTGACATTTCTGTTCAGTAAGATTTGGCAATTGGCAATGGAAATTTACATTGAAAAAAATAAATCTGTACGTGTTCATAGTTCATAGAGCACTTTGTCCATTTCACGGTCAACATAATCGGCCCAGTGAGCAAGCAATTCGTACAGTTATTGATCGTTTTCGTACTAATTTTACTCTTCTCGATTCAAAACCATCAACGAGACAAAGAAATGTGCGTACCGAAGAGAATATTGTTCCTGTAGCGCGAAGTATTGAAAAAGACGCCGAAATTTCGATTCATCGTCGTTCTCAACTTGTTGACCTTTATCCATTGACTACGTGGAAAATTTTACGTAAGGATCTTGTCTTGCGTGTCTGCGAACAACCATCGTTTGCGCCGCATTTTGCTGATTGGGCTCATTTGAAACTGGCCGAAAATGAGCATTTTTCTCAAAGAATTGTGTTTAGTGATGAAACTCATTTCTGGTTAAATGGCTACGTCAATAAGCAAAATTGCTGTATTTGGAGCGCAGACAATCCTCAAGCCGTTAACATATCACCATTACATTCATTAAAATTGACTGTTTGGTGCGGTTTACACGCTGGCGGCATCATCGGTCATTATTTCTTTCAAAATGAGGAAGGAGCTGCCGTTACGGTGAATGGCGGGCGCTATCGAGCCATGCTGACTGAAGTTTTGACTCCAAAAATTATTCAGCTAAACATTGACAACATTTGGTTCCAACAAGGCGGCGTAACGTGCCATACAGCGCGCTTAACAATCGATTTATTGCAAAATCAATTTGGTGACAACTTTATTTCCAGAATGGTCCTGTTCACTGGCGTCCTCGTTCATGCCATTCAACGCCTCTGGATTACTTTCTATGGGTCTATGTTAAGTCATTGGCTTATGCCGACAAACCAGCAACTCTTGACGCATTGAAAGCCAATATTCAAGCCACCATTGAACGCCATACGACCACATTTATTGGAAAAAGCAGTCAAAAATTGGACTAATCGAATGCACCATGTAACTCCTAGCCGCGGAGGACATATGCCGGAAATCATATTTAAAAAATAAATGCCATGAAATTATCTACCCGATTATAAAATTTCATTCCAACAATATTTCTGTCTTGCATTATCATTTTAAGTTCTCAAGCTCTTAAAAAGACACGCTATATATAGTGTAAAAATAACTTGTATCTTCAGAGATATCATCCACAGGAAGTCGAACTACCCTCGTAATTCCTATTCCCTTTCTCTCTTATTTCTTCAACCCTCTTATTTTAGCAGCAGTAAATAGAATATATTATATTAGATAAACATTCGTTTTCCATAACTCCAAAAGTGGGCCCTGGTAATTCATTCTCAAGACATACACACATCCTATATATTATGTACCACCGCAGGAATATTATAAAAATATCCGAGGAAATAAATGGCTATCTCGCCGGGATTCTCATATTGAACAGTCTGGACGGACTTACACGAATTTTAATTAAATCCATTGAATATAAATTATCTTGTTAAAATGTTTCCAGAAAATATTAACGCCTCTCATCGGGTGGCGGAGGAAAAAGTGTCAGTAACGCTTTCGGTTGCGTCAGCCCAAGTTATTTGTTCAATGCAAGATTCCAATGTTTCCACTGTTATTCACTTTTATTTTATTTGAAGTACTGACTAATCTCAGGGCAAGGATCGTTATTTATGTAAATTACTCTTTGTCGGTCTCACACTAACGCCACTGTAAATAAAAGACAAGCATGAATTTAATACACATCTCCAGATATAAATGTAACGACACGTGGGAATGTGGTAGTTCATAATGCTAATTAAAATTCAAAATAATATATATTGTACCTCCTAGTGGTAAACTGAAGGAATATGTTAGATTCAATAATATATTTTCAGACCCTAAAGATGTTGTGTGACTTGCTGGTGCTATCTTTATTTATGATATGCCCGAATGTTTGTATATTGTTAGATAGAGTAAGTAGAAGAGCTCCAGATGGTGTAGGTGGCACATATATGAAATGATTTCGATGCTTGCAAGTGTAATAAAAAAAAACCCTACTAACAGGTGGCGCAAAAGTAGTATCATAATTTGAATTGGTTGCCATTTTTTCAGATTGCGCCAAGTGTCTCTGGATGTAACTATATAGAGAATTAGTTGTCAACAGGCTATGGAACGATACACACGTGGAATTATTATTAACCGCTTATTTAACAAATTTTCAGTCTTTTGTTTTAGCGCAGCGTGAATTTCGTCGTCGTTTTCCTTGTCGTCGTGTTCCATGTGCTCGAATAATTACGCGTTTGGCTGAGCGCCTCGTACAAACTGGGTCCACTACAGATGTTCCAAAAAGTGATCGGCCTCGTATTGCTCGTTCGATCGAGGACATCGCTGCCGTTGCCGACGACGTCATAGAGATTCCACAAATATCAACGAGACGACGATGCACACAATTAGGCATCAGCAGACGTTCGTTGCAACGAATTTTGGTGTAAGCTTTGAAAGTGTTCCCCTACAAAGTGTAAGCTATTCACGAATTGCTGTCAGCTGACCGTCAGATAAGATTAACTTACTGCCATTCTCTGTTAAACTTGGTGCAAGAAGAGGATGATTTCGTATCAAAAATCATAGCGAGCGACGAAGTGCATTTCCACTGAAGTATTTATGCTAACAAACAAAATTTTAGCTTCTGGGGCACAGAGAATCCACATGAAATGCAAGAAGAGCCATTGCATCCCTTCAAAGTGACCCTTTGGTGAAGCATTTGCCGTGAAAAAGTGATTAGCTATTATTTTTTTTTGAAGACGCCAGATGGCACCACTGTAACCGTAAATGGTGAGTGTTTTTTTTGCCGCAAGTTGCTGCATTGGGTCTTGATCATTGTTAGTTTCAACAGGACGGAGCAACCATTCACACAGCTCGGGCAACGTTGGAGATTTTGAGACACTAATTTCCAGGTCGAGTGATCTCAAACAAACCACGAACCTTGCAAGTTTTGAAAGGTAACATTGAAGAAGAAATCCCTAATTTGGAGCCAGATGTTTTGCGAGCAACAATTCAGAATGCCGTAAAACGAGCGCAATTATGCATCAACTCGGGAGGTAGCCATTTGAGCGATATAATTTTTTACAATTAATGTCATCAATTTTGCACTTTCAAATAAACTTTCTTGAAAACAGAGCCCTTTTTTTCATTTATAACAAAAAGGCAGCCAGCTCAAATTTTGACATTACTTTTGCGCCAACTGTTAGTATGTTTTACGTCATTGCCTTGCACAAAAACATACGAACCTTTACATAATCCGTCCCCAGATGGTGTTATTTTTCGAAAATATCTTTATAAAGTTCTTTCATTATTATGCCCTCAATTTTATATAAATTACCATTATTTTCTCTATCAAAACATCCCCAAAGAGTTGCCGAACCACCTCCGTATTTTGCCGTAGACACTAAACATTTATCGGAATATTTTTTTCCAAATAATCTGTCCAAAAACTTATCTTCTCCAAGCGAACATTTTGATTTTTTATTCATCCGTCTAAGGGATATCTCTCCATTCGTCCACAGTCTAGCCTCGATTTTTGAGTACACAATTTGACCTGTTTGTTTTATTAATTGGTCTGAACAAAGGGTTTTCGAGCGGCTACGTAACCTCATTAGCCAAATTTCTTTAAATGGTTTTTGTTGTACTGATTTGTTCTTTATTAATTTGGTTGTATGAAAATCTAATTTTTTCAGGAGTTAATCTTGTATTTGGCAGTGAAGTATTTTTATTTCCCTGTTTTGCAGTTTTGATGTTCTCTTGGGTCTTCTAAATTTGTTTTTTTAATAGTATGACCCCCGTTGGTCTGAAAGGCTGTTCTTTGAACCCAACAGTGAGATATCTTTTTCTTTGAAGTTCGAACTTGGAAAATTCACATTCTACAACTGTAAGTTCCTTCCTCTTTCTACAATAACGCTAGAAAAAAACTTTCTGAGTTGTACCAGAAAGTTATTCAACTTAAGACTACTAAACTTCTTATTAGAACTTCAACAAGAATTTAGTATCCACAAAAAATAATTAGCTTCACTGTGGTGATAGGTTATTTGGCGACCAAATCTGGGCTACCATTGAATAGACTGGATAAGTCAAACATTATCAGGGAAGCACCTGCGTAGTGCACTGACTGCTTTAATGTATCTAGCTGCGCCAAGCTGTAGCGATAACATATGCGTACGTATTCATATGTTTAGTTTGCCTTCTTCGAACTTTCTGCCTATATATGAATATTTAACTTTTCGGTTATTGTAATTGTATCTTACCGGTTTTTAGAAGGACTGTTAAGACGATGTTTCAGTAAGGTCCCACACATCTTCTCATGGCTCTCATTTAGCTTGGAACAGGCGAATGTCACTTGTTTTCAAGGCAGCGATTGATATAACGACAGTGAAAACATCTGCTTGAATATATATAGATATATAAATATATGTCATGTACTAAGACATAAGAGATGTATTAATTATTTTAATGACTAATTTAATAAACATTTAGAGAAATTTTAAATGAACCTCGTATATGATTAGTGAAAGTACTTACTATTAAACACAATAATTATCTTACTTGACAATATTTTTATAGATACGTGTATATATGGGTTGTCTTTCAAGTTTTGCATATAAAACTTGATTAAAAGAGTGGATAGATTTTAAGGACTTCATTGTTATTCGAAGTATTCTCCGCAAAGATTAATACACTTTTACATGTGCTCGAATCAACACTGGAAGCAGTTGTTCCACCCGTTGGTACGCTTTATGGGTCGGTATAATCATTGGTCCAAATATCGTCAAAAATGATGATGTGCCTCAATAGCAAGGCATTAATGATGCAGATATGTGGTTTCAGCAAGATGGAGCCATACACCACACAGCGCGCGATACAATTAGTTTACTGAAAGAAACATTTGACGAACTATTAATTTCAGGAAATATACCTGTTAACTGGCCACCTCGTTTTGACGCTATTAGATTATTTTCTCAGGGGATATGTAAAGTTGCATGTCTACGCCGATAAACTTGAAATAATTTAACAGTTGGAAGCCAACCTTTGACGCGTGAGTTCGAAATACAGTCTGATTTACTACAAAGAGTGTGAAAATTAGTCCTCCAGATTGTGCCATGTACGAGCCAGCTGCGGCGGTCACATGGCCGAAATCATATTCAAACATTAATGCCATGAAATTATCTTTTAAATAAAGCCAATTTCATGGTTATTAAGACCGTTTATCTATGTTTTATTTCAATTTTAAATTCCCCGCCTCCAAAAAAAAACACTATTTATTAGCAGTCTGCGTTTCCAACTATTGTTTTCAGATGATCATAAATACTATTCGGAGAAGGGAACGTGAAATCTATCGAATCGCTTTAAATAGATTTTCGAAAACGTCGAATTTTATTATCCACAACAAAGTGCCCCAGCTAATTCCTTTTATCTTCCAAATGATAATCATCATCAAACAAAGTGAAACAAGGGAGACCACTCGACGTACACAGTCAGGCATTATATTCTACCATCATAACTCGTTTCGGTTTATATAAAGACTTCCTAGACATTAGACAAAAAAAGGCATTATGTATACATGCAGCGGTAATTTCCTAAATCAGTACCACTGTCAGAAAATTACAAGCTATACACGCTGCTCAAATTAGCTTTGCGTGTCTCAGGTAACAATAAAAGTCAATAAAATCGCCACAAATGTGGGGTATTACATTAAAGGAATTGAAAAGAGTTGTATTACGCTTCATTACGTATACAAAACCAGTATCATTACGAAAATTCACAGCAATTGACGGCACGTCTTGCTAATTAAGTATCAGGCAGGATGGCTCCTATTCCATCTGGGCTTGTTATTAGAAAGCTTACGGAAATTCTACCTCGCCTAAATATACAGGTATCTCTCAATGTAGATATGCAGAATATGCATATTCACTATCTCCAATTCATCCATAAAAATACACCTTAAATATTACATTACAACAAACAAAATAAAAATAGAAATGTTGGTTAAATGTTTGTAAAATATTTAAAAAAAGCATCTTGGAAATATTCTGCGAAAACATCGAAATATTGTGTACGAGGTGTGGCTATTAAAAAACGAGACTGACGCTGGTACAGAAGAAGTGCGCATGCGCCAAACGCCAACGACTGACAGCTATTTATCGTGAAGCTTTCTCTTTCGAATACAGTGTCTCTCGCCTCTGTAAACAAATCAATATAGCCGTAGCCTTCGTTCCCATTAGAGTTCTTTTTCGATTCGCCGGAAAAATACTAAGTGTAACAATAGAGCAACGAGTCGTTGTGAAATTTCGCATGAAACTTTGAAAAATCGCTGCTAAAACTTATAATTTATTGATAGAAGTGTATGGCAATAAATGTTTATCGCGTGCACATGTTTTTGAGTGGTTTAAGCGTTTTCAAGTTGGCCGAGAAGACGTTGAAGATGATTTCCGCCCGAAAAAAATCGGTAATCTGGTTCGATCTGACCATCAGTAAAGTTTTCTTGTGATTGCTGAAACTGTAGGAATTGATAAAGGATGCGTACGGCAAATTTTACATGACAATTTTAACATGCAAAAAGTGTGTACCAAAATGGTGCCTAAAATTCTCACGTTTGAACAACAAGAAATTCGCAAAAATGTTTGTACTGACACTTAGGATGCTATTGAAAAAGATCCAAACTTACATGGATACATCAATATGACGACATCATTAGTGTTATTATGTCAGGACTGTATGCGGGCGTTTGCGTGGGCCTGAGGGTACTTGGAAATGAGGGGATTCTCGTGGTTCGGAAGTTTTGAGAAGTATTTCCTTGACAGCTCAAGAATAAAGTCAGGAATTGTAGGGATTTGTAGGTCGTCGTGTAGATTAGAGTTTCTAGTGTACCAGGGTGCACCCCTCATAACTCTGAGTGTTTTATTTTGGATAACCTGAAACCTCTTCATGTGTGATTTCGCAGCAAATCCCCAGACGCGGGCTGCATACGTCAAGGTTGATATCTGCATTAGTAAAGTTATATAAAACTTCAAATGCTTGTACCTCAGGTACGATAGGGTTTTGGGCCTATCTTCATTAGACATTTTTAACTTAAAATTGCTCCAGTAACTCATCATCAAGTTGTGGCCACCGTATCATCGGACACCCGAATTTTCATATTATACTTACTTATTTAATGTATCTTCTGCTCTGTTATTATCCCTACGAAGAGACGAATTTGTAGGACTCTAAGACATTTGATAAATATTTCGACGTATTTTTTATAATGTATTCAGTCAATCGATGTCACTTCAATTTTTTGTTACAGCAAATAGATTTATGTATCACATTGCAGGCTAGTTACACATCACATACCGCATGTTCAACATCCAAAAAATATGCTAATTCAACTAATTTCACCATTAAACAAATACTATTACAGAAAACCCTCGTTCTAGTATATTTATATAACGTTTCATGACATAGCGACCTCTTGGTCATTACCTTCATCCAATATAAAATGGCGTTAAACATTGTAATAATGCGTAAATTTAATTAAGCCCTCGTTAAATTAGCGCACGTCATGTAGTATTACAAAATGAATTTATGAACAGAGACACATTAATTAAATATGCCAGGTTATTTGTTCACGATAGCCTGTATTCAATTAACACTCATATATTTGCGTTTTGCATATGTGTATTGTTAATTAACGAAAAATTGGTATTTTTATTACTGAATTAATTTTTTTTAGTGTGGGTGGGAAATTGATTTGTTACACAAATAATATAATGTTATTTTAGCAAATTAAGCCACAGTAAACTGGATAAAATTTTTTGTTATACTAACAGGTATAGAGGAAGCTTGATATGAACGAAATAGTAGTTTAGACAGGGAAACTATAAATGAAAATTTCATGATTACAATAACGTTAATAACGAAAGAACGTCTCAAGAAAAAGAAGTATTATAAATGTATTGTTTTTAGCATAATTATAGACAATTCTATTAAAAAATCAAATAGGTATTAGGCGTGAATATTTGAGATTTGTTTTAAGTTTCGCATAGTGAGACATAGAGAGCGCCACTGATCAAAAGGCAGTACTAAAAATTATTGTTCATCTTTAGTTAACCAAAAAATCAAATAGGTATTAGGCCTGAATATTTGAGATTTGTTTTAAGTTTCGCATAGTGAGACATAGAGAGCGCCACTGATCAAAAGTCAGTACTAAAAATTATTGTTCATCTTTAGTTAACCTAAATCCAAAGTTTTAGTGCGATACGTGAAGCGTTGCAGCTACAACAAACTGTCGAAGTTGATAAGTTATTTGAAGAAATGGAACTAATCCAGAATATTTTCGCGGAATAATTTTTAATAATTTGTAAGACAATTATGCCTCGCCGAGTTGATTTCTGTTTTCGGTAACTAAGCCCCAAATCACTCAACAAGTTTTCGTTGGTATGGAGAATTCAAACGTGGACAGATTAGTCTTAGCGGCGATCCTAGAGCTGTCGATGTTGTGCGCAAGATCATGGATGAAGATCGCCACGTGACATATTGCCAGATTGAAGCATTATTTGGGATTTCAAAGACATCAATTTAAAGAATTTTACATAAAGAACTGTGTGTCAAAAATTATTTTCCCATTGGATACCGCATCTGTTGACCGAAGAACAGAAGACAGCTAAGGTGAATTAGTGTCGAAAACTCTAAATCGTTTCAACTCCGGAAATTCTAAAAACGTGTATAATATTGTCAGTAGTAATGAATCTTGGATTTATTCATACGAGCCAGAAAATGAACGCCCGTCGCCTATTTTGGTGTTCCAAGATGAAGAAAAGCTGACAAAGGTCATCTGCTCTCGAGGTGTCTCCAAAAACATGGTCACAATATTTTCCTCGAAAGCAAAGAACTGTTAGTGCCCATTGGTATACAATCATTTGCTTGTTAGCGCTGAGCTTCGAAAAATCAATCTCGAACTACGAATCATCATCAACCAATACAACGCAAGCTCGCACACTGCAAGCAAGACAATTGAATTTTCAACGTAACGAAATGTCGAATTATTGGAGAATCCTGCGTACAATCTGGACATTAGTCCCAATGATTTCTTTACCTTTCCGAAAATCAAGAACAGACTGCGTGGTCAAGGGTTCCAGTCGTCAGAATGAGCAGACGATGCCTTCAAAAACGCAATTTTAATTGTGCCAATAAACGAGTGGAACAACTGAAAGATCACCCGCGTATGATAAGTGCCTTAATATTGATGGTAATTATGTTGAAAAGTAGATTAAGATACTGCCTTTTTTATAAAAACAAATTTCTGGAAAAATATACACTTGCGTTCCGTCTATATCAAGGCAGTAATAAAAATTATTCGTATCATTAGTCGTGCTGGGTTAGAAATCGATGAAATAATATATATATATATATATATATATATATATATATATGTTTGAGTAATATTAGATCCTCGGACTCTCCGCGACGTTGGACAGAAGTGCTCGAAAGAATAGGCGTCTCGACGTTTCGATGACACCTCAATCATCTTCTTCAGGAGTTGTTTCGTAGTGAAGCGTCAACTTGAAATGTCTAGACGCCGATTCTTTCGAGAGCTTCTGTCCAACATCGCGGAGAGCCCGCGAATCTATTACTCGTACTTACAACCGCGAGAACCTTCGTTCGCACATATATCGAACGTATATATATATATATATATATATATATATATACAATATATATGTATATATAGCAACAGTATATCACAAAAAATGCAAATATGGAAACGTAAGATAATTTTATTCTCATCATCTAATCGTTCGGCCTATTAAATTTCAAACTAAGTGGCTGTGCCATAACTTACTATTCTAAATTGGACGATTATTCGAATTATACTCCTCCTACGTACTGTAACGCTGATTAACGCTACACTTTCGACAAAAATAATTAATATACAAAGACAGTTTCCTTACTCCAAGGAACCGCATTAGCATAACTAATCGACCAATTCCAGATACGGTTTACACATCTTCGCTTTCAAACTTGGAATTTGGGGATACCCTGCGATTCAAAACCAACACTGCATACTAAATGCATCTTAGAAGTCTGTTTAAATCATAACAAATGTATAGAGGGTATGCAACAGTTTATGCACTGGTCGAAATTCTGATTATTTAATATTTCCCTGGGTAATTTTGATGTTAAATCAATTGAAATATTCGACGGCATTGCCATTAGAGGAACAAATCCATTAATTCGAAATTTAATAGCCCGCCGACCAAATATACATTTATTTATGTGAATTGTGTTTAATATACAATTAGCTCTTAACGGGAGAATTTAAATTTTCCATTTATTGTGATGTTGCTAACGAATTTTCTGTTTCGATACATATCTGTAATTGAGTATTTAAATTAAACATTCAATATTTAATTGTATAGTGGACCTTTTATATAAATTCCCTTTGTTAAATGCAGACGAGATAATGTTTCAAAATAAATTAGAATTTATTGTGGATCCGGCCGTATGGAAATTATAGAACCAAATCTATGAATTGGACGGTCAAAAAAGGTCGAATTAAAGTGTTTGCAGTTTATTGAAGTGTAAAATTAATGTGCAGACAAACATATTCTTTATACGTGTATATGTATATATAGGCCATGTTTTAGCTTCTGTAACCATGCATACAAATATGCATATTAATAAAAATTAATATTTTAAATCCATTTAAAACAATTTTAAATTATTAAATCAATTTAATTTAAAATATTAATTTTAAAAGTGTTGTAAAATTTTCACATTACAATAGTGGATCAAATATACTCGTTAACTGGAAGTTTTTATAAATTTTGTCGCTAATATTGTAAAACAAATAAATACGTCTTACTATTTCAGATAGTTTTCACTTTCATTTACGCATTTTGTCTATCCGATTCGAAATTGCTTACTTTTCGGTCTCCCAATATGGGCTCAAGAATGAACCGGATACTATAAATCCCTGATAGGATTAATTCTAGAGGCTTTTATTCACTATTCTTACAGGTATTCTTTACTGCAGTTTTAGGATCAGGATTTATAACCAGTAGCAAGCGCTCGGTAATTTTGATGGAGCCTGTGGTTGATTAACCTAATCACACATTTCCACATGAATTTTCGTATTCTATATACTTATTTCGACAACTCAGTTGTCATCATCAGCACATAATTAAACAGTGTCGCACCTGGAAACTACATCAAAAACCAGCACGAAACAAATTCCGTACACGATGTGTACCGTGGAAAGCCAAAACGCACACAGTGCGCGATCTGCTTAATACAGGCAAAAGCTACAAATTTATATAAAATACGCTCCCCTGTTCTGCGAAAATGATTGCAAGCGCTAAGAACTGGAGAAAAGTGAAAGAAAATCATGTTGGAAGAATGAAAACTAGCCCTAGAGAAGATAGAAAGATTATAACTTGCAAAGAAGACGCCGTTCATAAGTTCGACTGCAAGTAAAAGTGAATTACAGCTTTGTATTTTGTATAAGCATCTCTACTATTAAACGAAGATTGAATCCAGGAATGTTGCGTGTAAGAAGGCCTAAGAAGGTGCCATTATTAAATAGAAAGTAGATTACCATTTACGCATGAACACATACAATGGGAGGAAAAAAAGTGGCGTAATGTACGGTGGCCTAGTGAACACCAACAACACATACGAAGACCACCATTGACAGCATTTCAACCCCAGCACATCACAAAGACAGTAAAATTCGAATGGTTAGGCATCCCAGGCATCAGGCACCTTTACACAAGATAGATCGCAATGAATGCTGATGTCTATGTGAACAAATTACAAATTGGGTTTCTACCATATGCAGAGGAAGAAATGCCACTAAGATGGTTGCATATGTAGGAAAACGATCCGAAGCAAGTGTGTCGTAAAGAAAAACACAATTGCCAGACATAAATCCTATGGAAAATTTATGGGTAGAGTTGAAAAAGACTATATCTGCTGCTGAGCAACAAAATATGCCAAGCCGAATGGTAATCAATTTCAGCAGAGACATGTAGGTACGAGGGAGCGTTTTTATATTCGCGGAATGGGGGACAAGGGGTGGAAATAAAAAAACCAAATTATTTTTCTTTTTCAATATATTCACCTGCAAGACGGATACATTTTTCACATCTTTCAATTAATTTATTTATACCCTAATAAAAAAATGATTTCTCTTTATCTGCAAAATACGCCGAAACTGCCTCCTTGACTTCATCATCGGCAGTAAATTTTTTACCCCGCTGCTCTTTTTTAATTTTCGGAAACAGGTAATAATCACTCGGGGCCAGGTCTGGGCTGTAGGGTGGATGATTCACAATTTCGAAGCCCACCTTATGCAGGGCAGCTAACGCAACGGGGCTCTTGTGGACGGGCGCGTTGTCGTGCAAAAGCCTTTTGTCAATTTTCCCCGTCTTTTCTCTTTAATGGCTTCTTTTAGTCGCTCTAATATTGAAGCGTAATATTCTCCGGTTATAGAAACACCTTTATCTTTATAATCAATCAACAATATTCCTTCCGAGTCCCAAAATACCGTTGCCATGAGTTTCCCAGCTAATTGTGACACTTTAAATTTCTTGGGAGGTGCTGTGCCCTTTTTATGCCACTGCATGGAGTCTTGTTTGGACTCAGGTTCATAATGATGAACTCAAGTTTCGTCTCCAGTAACAATTCCACTCAATACACCATCCTCGTCTTCATTACAGAGGTCCAAAAATGCACGCGAACACTCTACGCGCTGTTGTTTTTGCGGCGGCGTGAGCATTCTCGGCACCCATCTTGCGCTGACCTTAGAGATGCCGAGATGATCGTGTAGGATTTTAAAAATTGTTGTATCGGATACTCCAACCATTTCTGCGAGTTGTTTCTTCTTTAGTCGAACATCGTCGAGTACAATTTGTTCAACTTTTTGGATAAGTGCTGGCGTGGTCACCTCAATGCTCCAGCCCCGCCTCGGGTCGTCTTCAAGGGATTCCCTTCCTTGTTTAAATAAACAATGCCACTTGTACACCATGGTTTTTCCTGGACAAGAGTCACCGTAAACCAATGACATCTCATTCATTATGGTCGCGACTGATTTTCCTTGCCTGGTAAGGAACTTTATAACGGCACGATATTCGATTTTTTCCATATTTCACTTTTCACTCCTGATTATGTTACTTGATTGACGATAGCTCAAAGACTAACTATCTAATAACAATGAAACTTCGTATTTATACTAATCATGAGTCGCTGCACAGGCCACGCCTCCAATGCGCCTACTCACCCCTCTACAACCCGCTCATTCCGCGAATATAAAAACGCTCCCTCGTACCTTGTGAATTTGTTGCTCTATAGGTGTCAACAGATTGATAGACAATCAAGATCAAGCAATAAGATATTAAGTGTTTCAATTCAACTAAGTAAAAATGCTATTTGATCAGTATTTTGGCATGACTGCTATTTTAATGCACAATTATTTTGTTTGTCTGTCAGTTTTATTTTCTCTTTGGTATTAAGAAACCTATTTATTTATTGTGATAGTTATGGAGCATTCTGGAATAAAGAGTTCAGTAAACTTGAATTTCTTTTATTTAATGTACAAATTGGTATTTGAGCAAATTTAGGACCCCTTCTATTTCCGTGCACATGACTGTATGTATATCTAACGGAAAGAAAGATTTATAGATTTGGATGCTATTGTATCATTAAATGCAATATTTAATGATATTATTTAATAGAATATTATATTTAACTATCCGTTATATTGATCATTTAATGTAAGAGACCTTTTCTTACTTCCTTGAGTCGATATATGCTACATTGTGCCTATCTATTTGCATGTTTTATTGTTATCAAGTAGAGAAGAATCCTAATATTAGAATATTAAAAGCTTTCGTAATTCCAGACGCTTCATGTATTCCATTGTTTACATTCGTCTAGGAATTCAAATATTGTACGTTCGTCAAGACAGAACGCCCCGACAGAAAACCACGTCGAATAATCATCTTATAATGAATAAAGAATAAATCCTATAATTTATTGCTTAGTTATCATCGACCAAGCAGAGACCATCCAAATTATTGGTCTGTAGTTTTCTGGGTCCAGTCTTTTCTTAAATATTGGCACTGGAGTCGAAAGTTACTTGTAAAATATTGCAAAAACACAAAGCAAAAGCTTTTGTACATTTTCGAAGTGCAAAAATTTAATCAAAAACAGAATCAAGAGTTGAAGAAATATTAAAGAAACCCAATACGAGGGTTATCTGAAAAGTTTCCGGTCTAACAAAGGTACAAGACATTTCTTCTTAAAATTTATATTTATTTCTCTACATAATCTCCTTGTAACTCAATACACTTCTCCCAACGATGCTCCCATCTCTTTAACCTATCTCTTTAATACTTGTTCACGAAGATGATTGTCTCCTCATTTGACGAAAATCTCTGTCCTCCAAGCGAAGTTTTTAGATGAGGGAACAAAAAGAAGTCGCTTGGATCTAGATCTGGTGACTAAGGTGGATGATCTAGCAGTTCAAACCGTAATTCGTGGATTTTCGCCATGGTGTGAGACGGCGCGTTGTTTTGGTGACAAAGGATCTTCTTTTTCTGCAAATGTGGCCATTTTTCAAAAATTTCTGCCTTCAGCTTGTCAAGTAATGATGCGTAGTATGCTCGTCTAATAGTTTTTCGTTTTTGAAGATAATCGTTTAAGATAACTTCATGACTATCCCAAAAAAACAGTCGCCACCACTTTTCTAGAAGAAAAAACAGTTTTTGATTTTTTTGGAGCAGATTCTCATTTTGCAGTCCACTGTTTTGACTGCATTTTTGTTTCGGGCGTATAATGGTGTATCCAAGTTTCATCTACAGTAATTAATCGGCGCCAAAACTCGAACTTATTGCACCTAAACTGCGCCAATAAAGCATTGGAAATGTTCATTCGAACGTTAGCAAACGCGACACCCATCACGCGGACAACCTTCTGATGCCTAAACCTCGATTTAACATACGACAAACACGTTCTTTCTACATATTCATAGCCTTTGCTGTCAATCTAACTTTAAGTCGACGGTCATCTAGCACCAATTGCTGAACTTTAGCGATGTTGTCTTTAGTAGTTGCAGTTTTTTGACGTCCCGAACTTTCATCGTCTCTCAAGCTTTTACGGCCACTTTAAATTCAGCTGCTCAAAATTTCACTGTGGTAAATCATGGCTCCGAGTTCCCGTACACACAACCTAACTCATCTTTGATTTGCGTAGGCTTATTGCCTTTCAAAAGCAAATATTTAATGACAGCTCGATACTCGACACTCACATCGGCTGTCACATAACAACTACCCGTCCAAAATGGCCGAAACTTTGGTGACTACCTGACAATAGATACACAACTATATTTCCTAGCTTTTATTGATGTCTGCTGCCATCTTCATGTTGAAGTCGGAGGCTTTTCAGACCACCCTCGTAGATTTAAAATCAAGTCAAAACAGAAAAAGATGTTATTTATAGGAGACACAATTCTTGGATATCTGATACATAGAATGGCGTAATTAAACGCAGTTTCAAATTAGTATCTTGGGGTTGTAAGTAAGAATAAAATCGTGATTGAAAATGTGCATAATAAGAAGTTGGGAATAAAATTTTTGTTTCTTGCGAGTGTCAGAGCAATGCTTCAAAGATTACAACAGGATCTAGTGGTTTTCGAAGTGTTTTATTATATTAAAATGAAGCATTTCTTATAAAGGGTTTGCAATAGCTTGTCCAAATTATTGAGGGAACCGTAAAGATGAAACAAATTTTCTAATTCTTAGTATTAAAGATTCTAGAGGATTGTTAATTAGAATCGATTGGCGTAGTATCTAACGGTGATACAGGAGTCGCCCGGGACTTGGACGAATATGCAACTAAACTAGCTAATATCCTCTCGAGATGCGACAATTCATGATTAGTATTATCAGTAACCCGTTCTTGTCTTAAACCAATACTACATATTTCCAAGATATTTTTTTCTTAAATTTCATTTAAAATGAAAATCGAAAGGTCAAAAACGTATTGCTAAAAATGCCGGATTTAAATAAAAAAAGGTGCAATTTAGTGCAGACCACAGTTTAAATAATGGCACTCGCAAAATGGAAAATTCCTTTGTCATTGCCAGTAATTAAATGAAATTTATCGGCTCTGTTTAATGATTTCGACCGTTTTAACAACAACGACCCGAAACACATAAATGCGTTGCTAAAGAAAAATGTATAAAATACGATGTTCTGCCGTTTCATTATTTCGTTTATAATTTAGTTTTCGCGGTTGTGTGTAAATCGGTCTCGTTGTACGTCAGCAACAGTCTACTTTGAATTTATTATTTTAGCGCATTCACGTGCGCTCGTTGTAGTTGGCGTTACTACTCATACTGATCTCGTAGCGTTATGTTGGCACCATGACACATACGTTAGTTAACCTAGATTTATGTAAATATATGCATATAACACTGCAAGAAACGCATACACTTCCAATTTTATAGTTGAAGATGCTGAATTAGTTTTATTAAGACAGGTGCAAAATTCAACAACGTAAGAAACTATTTACACTGTGATTAAATTTTTGGAAATATCCAACTTGTATCGGGACATTTTGGATTAAGTTGAAAGGGTCCTTATTCCTTACACGATAATAATATATTTATTTCTAAAACATACGGGTGTAGTTTGACAAGTAGTGAGAATGAAAAAGAAAAACGAATTTTTTAAATACAAAATAATTTTTATTTTTCAATATATTCTCCTAAAACAGCAATACAGTTACTCCAAGGGTGCTCCAATACCCTTATGCCATCTGTAAAATGCGATTCCGGAAGGCTTGCAAAATACTCATTTACGAAGATGATAAGTTCGTCTTTAGACGGAAATTTCTTTCCAAGTAGTGACGTTATTAATTTTGGAAAAAGGTGGAAGTCGGAAGGGGCTAAGTCCGGTGCATAAGGCATTTTGGACATCGCAACTGTGCTGGTATGCGAGGGAGCGTTGTCTTGGTGAAACAAAATCTTTTTCTTTGCCATTCCTGGCCGTTTAGCACGAATCTCAACATTTAATTTTTGTAGAAGTTCTGCATAATATTGCCCGTTTATTGTGGCACCTTTCTGAAGGTAATCAATGAGCAAAATGCCTTTTCAGTCCCATAAAATATAGATGCTATCTACTTGTTTGCCGATAAAGTGGTTTTCATTTTCGTTGGAGGTGCAGAACCACGTTCTAACCATTGTTTCGACTGTTGTCTAGTTTCGGGTGTATGGTAGTGTATCCAAGTTTCATCGCAAGTAACAAATCGCCTACAAAAATCAATCCGATTCCGCTTATAAAGGTCTAAACACTCATTGGAAATGCGCAAACAAGTGAACTTTTGATCAATCGTAAGCAGTCGCGGCACCCATCTTGCCGAAAACTTGGAAAGGGCCAATTCTTTCGTTAAAATGTGGTGTACGCGTTCTGTTGTAATGTTTACCATGTCTGCTATCTCTCTCACTTTGAGTCGTCGATCTTGCGTAATAATATTATGAATTTTTTTAATCATTTTCTTAGAAGTCACGATTTTTGATGCTCCAGAGCGCACTTCATCAACACAGCTTGTTCTACCACGTTTAATTTCATTTACCCATCTACTTATTGTGGCAGATGATGGAGCAGATTCACCTAATGTTTGCGGTAACTCGTCTTTTATTTTGGTAGCTTTCATACCCTTGATTACGAAGTATTTAATCACCGCACGATACTCGGCTTTTTCCATTTTAACAAAACGACGTGTTGCTTCTTTTTCTAATCAACCGATTTATCTAAATATCGGAATGTAAACATATAAATAACCAACCTAAATTACAGTGCATTTATTTTACCAATTAGAGTGCCACCTATGTGCCATTCTCACTACTTATCAAACTATCCTCGTATGTGCAGAAATGTCAATGGATTATACTTGGATCCATTTCTGATAAGGCTTTAACAAACAAAGACCGTCTTGTTCGCCTAGATGCTTTTCTTTGTATTAAATTAACTTATTATTCTTAATTTTAGTAACATGTCCTGTAAGTGGATTGTTAACTGTTGGGCATTAAAGATTATTATTATTATTAAAATATATAATTCACAAAGAACGACATACACTTCCGCTCATGGACGTATGGATACTTGATTAAATTTTATACAACGACCATAAAAATTGTACATATTAATGCCAATAAATAGCGATAGTATTATTATACCTTGTCCGTAAGAATGTTTATAATTCAAGTAGGTATCGTATTTGTATATATTCTGCAAATAATATGATTGAAACAATTTTATCTAACAATAACTATAACTACCTAATGTTGCATCTCAATTGCATTGTACAATAATTTCAACTATATATAATCAGGATTAGTGGTATTATCATTAAGAAGAGACCAATGTCTAGAAATTTACCTGAAATGAGTTGGTAATCCTATTAATACCCCTTTTACCTATCAGTAGATCGCTGTACGTGCTTGTGTGAAGTTCTCTAGTTTGTAAGCGAATAGGGTAATTTCTGTTTACAAAATGCCACGGGGAAGGCCGCTTGATAGTGAAACACGATCAGCTATACTTACTTTGCATCGTGAGGGGTGTTTTGTTCGCGATATTGGCAAAAAATTAAAAATGAAAATATCGACAGTGAATCTCACAATTTGTCGGTTTCAAGATACTGGCAGTCTGGAAGGTCGTAATCGACCGAGACCATCTAGAGGTACTTCCAAATCTGACGACAAAAGAACTAAATTAATTAGCATAAGAAATAGAAAATTAACGGCACCTGCAATAACAGTCGAATTTAATCAAAGCCGTGCTAAAAAATGTCTGTGAATACAGTGAAACGACGATTAGTGGAAGTGAATTTACATGGTCGCGTTGCCTCACGGAAACCATTATTACGACGTGGAGATAAGCAGAAACGACTTCAATAGGCAAGCTTACAACGTAATTGGACAATCGATGAGTGGAAGAAGGTACTGTGGAGTGACGAATCGAAATTTGAAGTGTTCGGGCAAAATAGAAGAATTTTTTTCAGACAATCGGCGCGAGAAAAAAATGTTGTCAGATTGCATAGCTCCAACGGTGAAACATGGGGGTGGTTCCGCTGTAGTCTGGGGCTATTTTTCATTAGACGGAATGGGAGATTTGATAAAAGTAGTTGGTATTATGAGAAAGGAGAATTACGGAGAAATTTTGGAAAATCACGTTTTACCGTCAGGTCTGCGTTTAATCGGTAATAATTTTGAATTTATGCATGATAATGACCTCAAACACATGTCGTGGTTGTGTAAAAATTACCATGAAGCGGAGAAAAATGAAAATATTTTGAAAGTAATGACATGGCCGCCGGACCTCAACCCCATTGAATTGTTATGGGATGAACTCGATAGAAGAGTTACAAAGGAATGTCCAACACTGAAGGAAAAACTTCGAAATATTTTACAAAAAAATGGAATAACTTTACACCAGATGTAATAAGAAAATTAATAGAAAGAGTGCCCCGAATAACAAAAGCTGTAGTCGCCGCGAACGGTGTTTCTTCGATGAAAAGAAAGTATAATGAATATAATAAATAAGTATATTAGGAATAAGTTTAGTGAAATATAATTTTAATTTTTATTATATAAAGAACCAATAAATATTAATTTTTGTTCAATTTCGTTGATATTTTGTTTTCTTCTTGTTGCTTGATATAGTTGCTGGTGGTAGTTGGTAGTGTATAATCTATTTGTGAAGATGATAAATATATTTAGAAGCATCTTTAAAGTATAATAACAGTAACAGTTAATTTTAACAACCGCATGTCTTCCATTACTTTTAATAACAAGACAATATTATAACTTATGCGAGAATTTAAAAAATTAATAAAACCGTTTCGGAAAATTCCATTGTACGAAACAGCATATTTCTAACTCCGTTCGATAATACGTCTTTTAGGAAAGAACAATAAAACAATGCACCCGCTGAAACACTTAAAATATTGATACGATGAATCGATTTCGAGCCCCCCTATCGTTCAGAGTAGAACTATTTTGAACAAAGGAGACTATTGTTGCTGAGATTATTGGTTATCTTACAGCTGATCGTATTTAGGGTTCCTATTCATCTTGTATAATAATTGGACCCAACACACCTACATTTCATGCACAGATGCACGACGGCAATGCATTTGACAATTCCACCCACTAACGTCCCATCATCGTATTACGTAGCATTCCCATTGCTCTTGGAACGCTGATCTTTAATAGATAATATCATTCCGCATGAGAAAGGTGTGGGTCAATGTGTGTATATCCATATATGTTACATAATATACCCTTTATTGCATTTATCATTAATTAAATCTTACTAAGGTACGAGTGTTAAAAGATCGCGATTAATTCAAGGTGAAAAGACTTTAGCGGATAGATATCTCAGGATGAAGCAAAGGAATTGGCGAAGATTATTTGAGTAGACATTTTTTCCTTTTAGTTAATTAAGAATTTAAATTTAAAACATGTGACAATGTTGCATATATTCTGTTCGAGTAGAATTGTAAAGTATCTGATAACTTAGTTGAAAGTCTCAGGATTGAATTTGAACTCACGTCTCTCCTGTTTTTCGCTTTTGTTTAGGGTGAATACTGACAACCAAAGATCTTGGGTTGGTCCACAAACTCGGATGCAATAATAACTCGTGACCCGCCAATGTCAACTGTAATTGATGTTAAACAATAAGAGGATGTTAATGCTTGGACTGTTAATACGTGGGATGTCTTTTAAGTTTTGCATAGTGGGACATAGAAGGCGCCGCTAATCAAATGTCATTACTGAAAATTAATCTCCAACTTTAGTTAATCTAAATCCAAGGTTTTAGTGCGATACGTGTAGTTGTAGCTACAACGAATTGTTAAAGTTGATAAGTTAGTTGAAAAATTGAATAAACCCAAGATTGTTTTCGCAGAATAATTTTCGAAGACAAGTATCTCAAGAAGAATGTCTTATGGAACTGATTTTACTTTCGGTAATGACGCACCACATCAGTCAACAATTTCTCCTTGGTATGGAAAATTCAAACGTGGACGGATTAGTTTTAGCGACGATCTGAAAACAGGTTCACAAAAATGCCAGTCATTCAGGAAACCGTCGATGCTGTGCGCAAGATCATCAACGGAGTTCGATATATGACACATCACCAGATTTAAGTGTTTGGGGATTTCAAAGGCTTCAATTCAAAACATTTTCATCACATGCGTTGTATAAATTTTGGAAAAACATTTCTATTTTTACACCGTCTCTATAAATTAATATCTGCACTTAATACCTTAGCTTTGCTGTATATCTTGTGACACGTGCTGAACCCCTTTGACCGGGAAGTCATCTTAAAGATAAATTTGATGGAGCCTATGGTTGATTAACTTAATCACTTAAGGTTGATATATAACCTCTTTCCACATTAATTTTCGTATTCTGTACACGTATTTCGACAATTAAATTTAACAAAATGAAAGCTACATCGAATTGTAGAATGAATAAGAAAGTCATTTCTTATGCGAAAATGAAATGGTTAACGATTGAAATGCCAATTTCTGTACAGTAAAAGACGTAGATTGGAACTAGAATTATACAAGTTACAAGGGAGGGTGCAATAAACGCACTCAGGTAGTTTTCTTTTAGGATAGTTTAAGACTAGAGTACAATTTCTATTCAAATTATGTGAAATGAATATACAGTGTGCGTTTTGGCTTTCTAGGATACAGATCGTGTACAAACTTTGTTTCGTGCACGATTTTGCCGTAGTCTTCCAGGTGCGAGCGACACTGCTTAATTATCTGTTGATGATGACAACTTAGTTGTCGAAATACGAAATACGAGTTACACATACATCAACCTTAAGAGATTAAGTTTTAAAATTTAAAATTATTTAATTTTTTAATTTCATAGAATTACAGAATCTTTTTTATTTATTTTAATAAGAATTTATTATTATTAACTTTTAAATTTTAGACGTTTATTTTTATTTATTATTCGTTCCATATTTCTTATTGTTATGCAGCTACCATGAAATTTGTCACTAAAACATTTATCAGAGACTTTATCTGATTCTTCAAAAACAATAACTATATGGAGAATGAAAACCGCTTTCCAACTTTGCGGCAAATTTCGCTTTTTTAGATCCCCAATACAATTACCTGCAATTTCTTTAAATGTATTTTGTTTGTCCTTATTAATATTGTTATTTTTATTAACATCATAAATTGGGCAATCCTTCAATTAAGACATATTAATAATAGAAATTTCATATCTCTGTTGTAACGAGAAATCTAGGTCTAGCATAACGTAACTTCGCTTTATTAAAATCGACTAGTTATATCAAATTCTTCTATCAGCTTATTAAACCTATTCTCCTTGTATGTACGAGGGTGCTCCCATAAGTACCCGGCCTGACCAAGAGATGGCGGTAGTTGTTTGAAAAATATCACAGTATTAGAAAGTACACAGTGTATAAAGCATATGTTTCAAGTTTGAAGACGCCACCTTGTTTAGTATTTGTTTGGCAGCCATCAATAGTGAATGTTTCCAATGAATTTGTTAAAATGGAGACAATTGGTCATCATTACGTGATACAATACTTTTATTTGATAGGCCTCAACCCGATACAAAAGCTGAACTGTATTCTACTCTGGATGAGCCTGCTCCCTTGTTTACAATAGTGAAATATTCGGTACCAGAGTTTAAATGCAGCCATACGAGCTGCCAAGTTTGAAACTGCGCGAGCTAACAGACGTAGTAAATATTTCGGTATGGTACATGGCATATTATCTGAAAATTTGGACATGAGAAAGCTGTGTGCAAGGATGGGCGCCACGTTTACTCACACTCGCGCAAAAACAGTGTCGTGAAGATGTTTCAATTGAGTGTTTAGCGAAGTTTCACAGCAACAAAACAGAATTCTTGCGCCGTTTCATAACCATGGATGAAACATGGGTCCATCACTTCACACCCGAGGCAAAAGAACAATCAAAGCAATGGACTCGAAAGGAAGAATCGGCTTCCAAAGAAGGCGAAGGCCATTTCATCTGCAGGCAAGGTCATGGCATCGGTTTTTCTTGGAAAGCGCGTGGAAAAATTTTCATTGACTATCTTGAAAAAAAAACAACTATCGACGGCGGGTCTTATGCGAACTCATTGCGACGTTTGAGTAAAGAAATCAAGCAAAAGCGGATGCATTTGACTAAGAAGAAAGTATTGTTTCATCAAGACAATGCACTAGCTCACAAATCCGTTATTTCAATGCCCAAAATTAATGAATTAAAGTGTGAATTGCTACCTCATGCACCCTATTCGCCAGATTTATCCCTCTCGGATTATTTTCTATTCCCAAACTTGAAGAAATGGCTCAGTGGTCAAAGATTTTCCAACGATGAAGAAGTGATGTCGGCAGTTAATGGCTATTTTGAGGAGCAAGACAGTTCTTATTATAAAAAGGGTATGGCACTTACTGAACATTGCTGGCAAAATTGCATAGATGTAAAAGGAGATTATGTTTAAAAAAATATATTTTTTTCTTTGTTGGGTACTTCTGGGTATTAGCATTTTCTGCAACTAGTGTAACGTCGAATATATTTGTTAAAAGAAATTATTAACATTTATTACATCTTTCATTGATGCCTTTGTATCTATTTCCCGATAACAACACAATAAAGAAAATGGTAGCCAAATTTCCATCAACAATTTGCATATAAATACCACTCGATAAAGCGCAAACTGGATTTCCAACATTTAATTCAATACTTCCGCCCAATGTCCACCAGCAGAATAGTATCTGATTGATCACATTACCCTGCATTGGAAATTCGTATGGGAACATCATTGTTTATTGTCAAACACAAAAGGTAATATTTGACACAAGTATAACGTATGTGTGCGTCTAAAAGTGAGATTATTTCCTCATAAATTATTGTTCAATCGGTGATCATCACCTACACTTTCGTTGCCTGATTGATGTATATAATATAATATCAATCGTCTCTATGGAAACCGGGATGGTTGGCAAAAAAAAGGGATACACAATTTGACCGGACGTACGAACGAGTTCGCCGTTGCAATTTTCAATTGCGCGACGTCAAAGAATCGAATTAAAACTCCGAAACGATAGGTAATTGATTTATGTTACACTGGAATGTTCACTATTAAACCAAATAGCGTTGACTTTGTATTGTTATTCTTTTTGACTATTACAGTTAGAGCGATATTTTGTATTTTCCGTTGTAAATGAAAATCAAATAATATTCAGTAATTAATTAGGTCGCATGTTATCTGAAAGTAAATACAAATATATATGGATGTAGATTTCCTGTAGGTAGGGTATACATTGCAAAAATTTCCCGTGTTTGTTTTACAAGAATATGTATTTAATCCTAAATATCAATTTATGATGAAATTACAACGCGTTTATCTTAGGCACACTGATTTAGGTTTTTATTATGGCTTAATTTTCAATCGACTACATAAGATTATATGTAAACTTGTTTGAGTTATGTTCTGTTTCTTCAAAATGTCAGACAAAAGAAATTAACGATTCTTAATGAAACAGAAGGATATAGAAACACCGTAAAATTATTTGTAGTATCTATACTATGCTAAGAAGTGAACAATATACCTAGTCAAGTCATAAATACTAGTACACAACTGAACGCATTCATTACGAGTGCAACCATTAATTGTTTACAATCATGGAATGGGGCGACATTGAAAATCGTTTTGTTGTAGTTAGCCTACTAAAATGCAACACGGAAAAGGCGATATCTTTAGGACGTTGTGACGGCTTGGAATCACTCTTAATTTTGTGTATGATGCTGTAAAGTTATTTGAGGATACTGGTGGAGTACGAGACTGTCAAAGATCCGGCCGTCTGCGCACTATGAGAACTGCGAAAGCAATCAAAGCCGTGAAGAAACGAATCGACCGAAAACCGCTGCGAAAACAGAAAATCTTGTCGTGGGAAATGCAAATTTTGCAAAAATCCATGTCTCGCATTATCAAAGAAGATTTGGGACTCAGCGCGTACAGGCGACGCACTGGACACCTGCTCACGGTCGCATTGAAGGAAAAACGCAAGCGAAAATCGAAAGAGTTACTCAGCCGGTACGCGAAGAACGATCACAGACAAATTCTGTTTACTGACGAGAAAATCTTCACCAAAGAAGAATCGTTCAATAAACAAGACGATCGTGTGTATGCTCGGTCATTCAGAGAAACATCCCAACTCATCTCGAGGGTTCAAAGAGGCCAGCATTCGGCGTCTGTAATGGTGTGGTGGGGAGTGAGTTACGATGGCGTTACCAAGCTCCATTTTGGCGAGAAAGGAGTAATAAAACATCGGCCAAAGTATATCAATCGACCGTCTTGGAACCAATTGTGAAGCCTCTCAACCAATTAATATTCACCAATAAGCCATGGACTTTCCAGCAAGACTGCTCCAGCCCACAAAGCAAAAACGTCTCAACTGTGGCTCAAAAACAACGTCCCGGACAATATATCAACGGATGATTGGCCAGCTGGTAGTCCAGACCTCAACCCGTTGGATTGCAAGTTGTGGTCCGTATTAGAGAATATGGCTTGCTCTACTCGAGACCCAAATACTGAGTCGTTGAAACGAGCCCTTGTCTGTGCAGTGGACAATTTCCCCATGCATGAAGTGCGTCTCGCGATCGATAAGTGACCACATCGTCTCAAGTCGTGCTGGAAGGCAAATGGAAGTAATTTCGAATAAGTTGTTCTAAGGTTTGTAGTCATTAAATAACCCAATAAAAACAGAAAAATTTTTTTTAAATATTAATTCGTTTTCATTTGGCGTCGATTTTTCTGTGTACCAGTATTTATGACTTGACTAGGTACTCATGACATAATTTGTCATTTAAGACTTATTTACAGATTCATCTGAAATAGCTTAAGCAATAGTTTCGTCGGAGCTTCTTGGCACTTTTGCTAAATTTACTGACATTTCGTTCATATCTGCAAAGGATAATAATAACTTTATTGCAATTAATTGTACAGAAAAGGAAATGCAAATGTCATGACAGATATATTACACATGTGTTAAAACATATTCTTACACATCATAAATCTTAGTGTAGAGAACTACGATTTATATATTCAAATATACTGTATGGTTCTATGTCAATTAAGAAATCACGAACTCTTGTTTTAAATATTGAGAATATCTTAATTTTTTTTTAAACAATTCCGGTAAACTATTCAACAATTTAATGGAAGGTTAGTGAAGTCCACTCTCTATCAAGGTTAGGCGGTGTTTGGGATAATAGTAATTAGTTTTATGCCTTGTAAAATAATGATGAACGGCGCTGTATTCTTCAAACAGGTCTTTATGTTTATAGGCAAAAATTAGTACCTCGAATATATAAATTCCAAAAAAAGTTAACAAAAAATGTTTTCTAAATATGCCCCTAGATGATTGATTAAAATTCATGTTATGTATTTATCTCAGAATTCTTTTTTGTATTATGAAAATACGATTTAAATTAGCACTGCTACCCCAAACTGCAATGACATACCTTGCTCTGGAATAAAAGTATCCAAAGTATATCATTCGTAATGCCTGTTCACCAACGAGTTTCCTCAAGCGACGAATTCCAAAACTAATATTTGAAAGGATTCTTGATAAATCATGGATATGATCCTTCCATTTTAGAAACTGATCAACCGTAACTTCCAACAAACGAACGCTATTGTGTACGGAACATAAGGAATCGCCAAGTTCCACATTGTCAGGAAATTCAGAAAAGGTATTGCATCTGAACAATATTATACTCGTCTTCGATTTACTTACATTCAGGTTATTATGTGCCAGCCAGTTCTGAACTGTTCCCAATACAGAATGAACGCTGTCAATTACCTGATTTAAAGAGTCGCCTGCGACCAAAAGCGTAGTATCATCAACATAATTAATTGTGATTCATTGTTTATTAGGTCCATGATCGAGATAATGAATGTCATTAAAATACAATAGAAATAAAATGGATCCGAGAATATTACCCTGCGGAACACCTCTGAAGATCATTACCTCGTCTGAATAAGTATTATTACCATCGATATTTAGGCATACTGATTGTGATCTGATAGTAAGGTAAGATGTAAACCAAGAGAGGCAGTGCTTCTTATACCATAGCATTCGAGTTTACTTAAAAGTAATTTATGTTCTACAATGTTGAACGACTTAGGTAAATCTAATAAGTACCCACATGGATATCCTCAGGGTCGCTGTTGATTTTCTCTCTATTGGACTGAAACTATCAAATTCACAAGTATGTGCTGGACTGCATTGTTTGTTTAACGTTTCTTTACACAACTAAGTTTGCAACTAAACAAAATGAAATTCTTGAACAATTACTTGGAAATGTTACCTAATACATAAGCAGGAGAGTATCCCTATATAGCAATCACAAAAAAGTCGGATGGAAGTTAGGATCGAGATAATAATTTAGAAGTCGAAGCCTTTGCGAAATGCCTTGAAAATATGTTCAACATAATGAACAGTAACCTGGTACTACATGATATTCAAAATAATAATAACGAAGAAAGATCGGTTACGCCAAAAAAGATCTTAGGTGAACTCAAAGACAATCTTAATCTTAAAAAGGCTTTAGGGTACTGTTTAATTACAAGCGAAACAACTACCGAAAAACGACCATCATGCTTACACACTTATTTAATACACCTTTTAAACTGAGTTATGTGCATACTGCCTGGAAAGTTGTAGAAGTAATAATCATGCAAAAAATCCAGCTAAGCCTTCAAATGTAGCTGGATCATATAGACCGGTTCATTATTAAAAATTTTTTCGAAATTATATGAGAAATTATTATTGTAAAGATTTAAACCTATAATTGACCGAAAAGAACTGATTCCAAATCACCAATTCGCATTCCACCGTACAGCAAATGCGCCAAATCGCGATGTTATAAAAAGGGCACTAAAAGACAAACGCATATGTTCATCTGTCTTCTTGGATTTTGCTTAAGCGTTTGATAGAGTTTGGAACAAGGGCCTTACCTGGAAATTGAACAGTCTGCATCGAGATCGTATGCAGAACTTTTGAAGCTACATATCTCTTAAAGATTTGGCAGAGTAAAAGTAAAGCAAGAGTATTCAGATCACAAGGAGATTGGAGCTGGTGTTCTTCGAGGAAGTGTCCCTGTGTCTACCCAATATTTACTCTACACAGCTGACCAACCAGATCTTGAAAATGCCACACCCGTTGCGTTTGCTGACGATACTTATGGATAAGTAATGATGTATAATAAACTATACGTATGTACATTGTGATGGGATTTGTGGGTGGGCTAAAAGCTAGAAAATAAAAGCTAATGAGTTACAGCAACTCATATTACCTTTACAAACAGAATCATAAAAGACGTTACACATATCAGTATAAAGGGTAATGTTGGCCCTTACGGGAACACAGCAGTACCTGGGTATGACTCTCGACCTTAAACTAACAAATTAAATAAAAATAATTGAGTTGGATCTCAAATATAGAAATCTTTAATAGGTGTTGGGACGTAATTTCCAACTTCCAATATTCCAAGTTTTGATCTCAAAGCAAATGCTGAATCAGTCTAAATTTATCGTATACAACTTTGGGGTTGTTTTAAACCGAACTATATTAGAAGTTTAGAAATATTTCCAAATTGTTAATGCGTTATAGTACATTAAAAATAGTGACGTCCGCAGAGGTCTAGGTGTTGAGAACGTGTTCAGAAAAATACGTAGATTCGCAGCGAAACGGGAAGAAAGATTAAACCAGTATGATAGAAGCAATTAAGCTCCCTGATATTAAACATTTCAACAGAATACTAAATAGAACTAAACCATACAAGCTTATTTGGCTTGTTGTGGTGGTGTAATGTGATGAAAAGTAAAACACAGTACACAAGAGTTTAATTTTTTGTAGAAATTAGGGGAAAAACTAAGTTGCTATTGTGTGAACTTGACTTGACTTGATATTAAATTTAGGTAGTCATAAGATTTTAGAATTAAATTAATGCTTAATAACCAGTTTTAATATTTCTTTCGCCTTAGGGGCTTTAAAAAGCAATAATCGTTAGAATAAAATAGTTCTTACCTATTGTATCACGTAAATACAGCGCGTTTCAAAAAGATTACACGTATTACAAAGTATTATTTTGTTCAAACTATCGATCGCTGCGCCTCAGCTCGGCTATTGGAGAAACAAATACATAGTCTAGTTTATTTAGTAGCCGCTAGATGTCAGATGTCTTCTGATTTTCTTGGTAACCGTCATATATTTAAAATAATTACTCCACAGCAGAAATCATTTTGTGTTCTCGAGTTTGCGAAGTGCAATTCCGTGATTACAGTGAAAAGACGTTTCAGGGTGAGCTACCAAATTGACCCTCTGAATGGGTGGAACATTCGCAGATGGTATCGACAGTTCGTAGATACAGGATGTGTATGTAAAGGAAAGAGTCCTGGCCGCCCTGGTGTTTCTGAAGAAAATGTTGCACGAATTCAAACTGCCTTCCAACGTAATCCTTCAAAATCAACTCGTCATGCCAGTCGGGAGTTACAACTGTCTATAACAACAATTTGACGTGTTTTGAGACGTTGGTTGGTTACGAAGCCGTACAAGTTACAGTTTTTACAAACACTACGTCCTGATTACAAACGAGGTTCATGATGCTATTGACAATGATAACACTTTCGCACAACGCATCGTGGTCAGTGACGAAGCCACTTTCCATGTTAGTAGTCTGGTAAACAAAGATAATGTTCGAATTTGGGATCTACAGAACCCATATGCAGCCATTGGACATGTACGAGATTCGCCTAAAATCAATGTGTTTTGTGCGATATCCTCAGTTTACAGCCCATTCTTCTTTGATGGAAACACAGTTAACGGTCAGCAGTATCTCGCTTTGTTACAAAACTGGTTGTTTCTGAGGCTGTACGACAGCAACTTCATTTGTCAACAAGACCAGGCACCCCCTCACTGAAGTCGCCAAGTGGATTGGTCGTCAATGAGCCGGCGACTTAGCATGTCTCAGTTGGGTCCCACAGTCACCGGATTTGACACCCTGTGACTTCTTCTTGTGGGATATCGTTGAAGACAACGTTTATGTACCACCACTCCCACCGAACTTGGAAGAATTGAAAAACCGGATCCGTACTGCTACAGCATCAGCGACGAAGGATATGCTTCCCCGAGTATGGGAGGAATTTGAGTATCGATGTGATTCGTAAATATGTGTGTAAAGTTTCATATTCGTATGTCTTAAAGTATAACAAATATATGCATTCGAAAGACGTATATTCTTTTTGAAACACCCTGCATATCCATCCTTGCTATTAATACTTGAATGTTTTATAATAATAATGTAAAAGTATCAACAAACAAAGATGAATGCAAGTGTGGTAATTTAAGATAACAATATGAGTGTGTAAGCCAAGTTTGTTAATATCTCGCTACAAAAGTTGTATATGTCATATAACCGAAAAGAAGTAGAGACTGTCCAACAAACTAAACTTTTTGAATTGTCCGACCGTATTGATATCGTCAACTCTATAGTGATTGTTCCAGTTGAACGCTGTAGAATAAATACGTACATACCATTGTTTGCTGTGAAAGGGAACAAAAGAAATTGAGTTTTGTTTTGCATACAAGATGTATGTATATTTCGACCCTTTTGAAAACGAAACTGATTTCTATTCAAAGCTAAAGGTTATCCACAGTAATTAAAATAAAAATTAAACAATTAATATCGTCTATTGCTGTATGTTCTCAATATACAGAAGTTAAGTACTAGTGAAATCCCAGGAAAGCAAAGTAGTGTATAAAAATATTCTGTTTTATTGAAACATAAATTTAATAAAACGACGCCATTATTATTTATAATTTTCTCTGAAATTTGTGTTAGCTTCCATCAAGTTTTCTGAACAAATTGTTAGCAATGACAGTATTCTATGAACATTGTCTTAAGCTGTATTATACTTATAGTACCACAAGAGCAGTATTTTATACTTCATAAACGTTCAAATTTTTCAATTAAATTGACACATTGTGATGGATAGATTAATAAATAGATACGAGGGTTCGGTCAGGGGTGCATTCTTCGAAGAAGTTCAAGAGTTTTAGCAGGTGGTAAATATAAATACACTCTTATCCTTGTAAGCAGCGTTTTCAGTAAGCAGATGCACAAAGTAGATAAGATCGGTTAAATATTTGTAGTGTCTGCTATGTTTCGATAGTTTCTTTATGAAATCGTGTTCTCTGTGAAAAATATATATTTCTATATACACGTTCGATGTCTAATGATGAACTACTTACTTAACTATTTAATTAATTCTTTAAAACCTTTTACTCTTATTAGATGTAAGGCGGGAGCGGAAGTTGAGTTAAATTTCTGTTGATTTTCTTTGACATACTTTGATCCACTTATTCCTGTCCTATGTCAGCTTTTTGTCTTCTTTCCAATTTATTTTCCATTTTTCTGACACTTTTCTCACTTCTTCTGTCCATATTTTTTCTTGATTTGCCTCTACGTTTTGTGTTCGCGGTTCTTATTTCATACACTCGTCTTGCTATTCTTGTATAATCCATGCGCATCATATGTAGCAAACGCGGCAAACAGAATAATAAGGGATTACCCCATTCCCTGAAGAACATTAGTGGTGCACTTTTGACTCAGCCTCGGGAAATAATCAATGAATTCCTGAACTTTTTCACCTCTGTTTACTCATTACCTCTCTCGACTCCTACTACCCAGAATTCATTAAGTAGTACCTTAATTAATGTACCGATTATTCTGGAATCGGATGTTTTTCACGCATTAAAACGATTTACGAATTCCAATACTGCAGGTAGTGATGGTATCCCTAGCTTCTTGATTCAGGATTCTGCTGGCGTCCTTGCTGCTCCATTGTGCCAACAATTTAATCTTGCACTTCAGTCTTGTACTTTTCCTGAATGCTGGAAAATTGGTAGAATGATTCCGGTTTATAAGAAAGGCGATGTGTGTTGCATTGAAAATTACCGTCCCATTAAAATAATAAACAACTTCGCTAAAGTTTTTGAGGCTTGCCTCTTTCATAACATCTCTCCGCAAATCAAATCTCTGCTATCCACATACCAGCATGGTTTTTTTGGTAAGCGTTCAACGGTCACTAACTTAGCAATATTTACGCAGTTTCTGTCTGATAACATGGATAAGAACATTCAAGTAGACGCTATTTTTACCGATTTCTCTAAAGCGTTTGATCGGATAGATCACTCAATATTACTACACAAGCTGGCTAAAATGGGTTTCTCGCCGTCACTTACACTCCTATTTCGGTCCTACTCATCTCATAGACCTAACAATGTCTACTACAAAGATCATAAATCACAGCCTTTTCATTCAACATCTGGAGTTCCGCAAGGGTCAAATCTCGGACCTCTTTTATTTTCTATTTTTATAAACGACCTTGCCGAAGTTCTAGACTATGAGAAATTATTATTCGCAGATGATCTGAAAATATATTACGCAGTAAATAATATCGATGACCGCGCTCACCTTCAGGAACAGTTGGATGTAATCCAGACATGGTGCACAGATAATGGGCTTCACTTGAATATTTCTAAGTGTAGATACGTCTTATTCACTCGTAGAAGTTCCTCTATTGAATTCAATTACATTTTGAACAATGCTTGCCTAGAAAAATGCCAAATTGTTAGGGATTTGGGTATTACATTTGACTCCAAATTATTATTCAATATCCATATAAATAATATATCCAATGCTGCATTAAAAACTTTGGGTTTCATAATTAGAACCACCAAGTCCTTCTCGTCAATCGACAGCGTAATACCACTTTATTTTGCCTTTGTTAGGTCGAAACTAGAATATGTGTCATTGGTGTGGTCACCTCTTTATAAAACACATATCTTTGTGCTGGAATTAGTGCAAAGGCGCTTTCTGAAGTACCTCTACTTTCGCCAGTTTGGGAACTATTCTCCTTGGGGCTACAGCCATATTAATCTACTAACTACATTTAACATAGAATCATTAGAGCTCCGTAGACACCGCAATGATATAAAATTCCTTTACCATCTTCTGTATAATGGAATAGACGCACCTGAAATTCTAGCAAAGATAAACTTTTTGGTTCCCAGGCAAGCGACTAGAATAACGAACACCTTTCGTCTGCCCATTCCAAGGACAAATGTAATGATTGGATCGCCTGTCTACCGAATATGTAACAACTTTAATAACTTACCAGCCTTAGATATAAACTACTGTCCTTTACCAACGATTTTACATCAGTGTTTGTAGTATATAAGTGTGTTTATACTTTTTATGGTGGTGGGTCTTACAAATAAGTATTTAATGTTAATTGTTATTTAATGTACAATATTTAGAAAATTTTGTGTTCACTGTAAGTCAACGCAGAAGCAATTAGACTTAAAAGTTGTCTTGTAATAGGATTGTAAACATCTGTTGGGCAAATATATACATTATTATTATTATTATTATTATATGCCTGAACCACCTTAACCGCTCTTCTTATATAGTTGTTTGAATAGGTTTTGTTACCAAAGTTTCTCTAAACACAGTATTTCTTATTTTCTCCATTCTTGTTTTACCCTCTATTCTAAAGAGTAAAGAAGAAAATCTCCAAAATACTTTCTTTCGAGCTTTTTAAGAAATTTTTCTTCAATTAACTGCAGATCACAATGAAGAAATGGATATTCAGTAAATACGGGCCATACAATCGACCAGATTTAGTGAACAAATTAGTTATGAAAATAAATTCCTCATTACATATAAGTGATGTTATATCTAAGGTTGATAGGCATACTCGTATGTAGATGCATTTATAAGATTAATTTTTTTTTAAATGGGGAAAACGTAAATCATTGAATACATGTGTTTTTGGCCTCCTTAATGTGTAAAGAATAATTCATGGTTTTAGTAAAACTAAGCCTAATTTATGGGCTCTACAGTTCTGGCTATTTTCCTAAATTAATTTCCATTTTATACTTCTTGCTTTCACCTCTTAACTCCAATCCATTTCAGATCCATCTATACCGCCTCTACACACTTCCTCTTTCGTCATTTCCGTTTTCATCTTCCTTACTAGACTATCTAAGACTTTTTTCTGAATTCTAATTAGTTATGTTTTTATCACTTGTCCCACATTAGTTCTTTGGGCTCTGATCCTTCTGATAATATTATTTTTTCATAGATATCTCTTATGCTCTTATTTATATAGTACATTGTTTCCAACCTAGGTAATTGTATATACACTCCGCGCAACAAAAAGCTTTCGGTGGTTTGAAAAACAATTCATTTACTAAAAATACAATGCAAGTTTGTAATGGTATGATATGGCAAATAATACGCATTATTGCGCAACCAACGTTATGCATTTGACGCAAGTACCACATTATAAAATGCACCGCGCCGGTTGGATACGACCAGTATTTAATATAAGCTACCGGATGAGTGTCGAGTTACAACGTGTATCCGGATAAACAAACATCTGTAATTAAGGGTATTGTGCAACGATGGGACGACAGATGCGCTTAAGTACAAGAATTTGGAAAAATTAAAGCGTTCCATCAAGAACGGTATTCCTCAAGGGCTACTGCATATATCACACCAGGTTGTGAACAATTTTATTAGGGATCAAATTATGGAAAACGTTTTAAAGGGCGAACAACATCCGTTACAACTGTTGATATTACGCAAGCATTTATAACGGCAAGGCAAATTAACGTTTTTTTTTGAAGACCTGTCCGCATTTAAAACGTTTCAAAATTAAACGACGGCCTCCTTTAAGGGAATTTCACGCACTGTGTTTCAGTTTGCTCAAGCAAAAATGGGGTGGACAAGAGAATGGCGAACTGTTATTTTCAGTGACGAAAGAAGTAATTCATGGTTTTAGTATTTCCACGATTTACGTAAAGATGAAGTTTATGGGCGAGCTATGTTGTTCAGTCATGGTATAGCTGTTTCCTAAACGGACCTTTGATTTAGTAATAGTGAAGGGCCATTTTATGCTGCAACAGGTGAAAGACAAATTTTCCAACGTTATTGCAGGTGGGCCATTTATTTTCCAACAGGATAGTGCCAATCCATTGTTCGACGCTGGTTTCAAGAACAAGGCATACCGCCATCGCTCTCCACTTCCTGAACATCATAGAAAATGTTTGGGGATGGTTGTCGCGTAAATTTCCGTTTTACCCAATTCAGTTGCGCTGACGAACTAGAGCAGGCGCTGAAACGAAGTTGGGCGGAACTTTTTGACTACTTGAGAATCCTGTATAATTCCATTCCATCCCGACTATTTTATAACTAATGGCAAAAGTACTCATTATTGAACAATAAAGTATTTTGTTATTGCAAACGAATCTTTTATTTTGTAGATTGGTCGTATTCAAGTGGCGTTTAATTACTCTACTTATTGTCATTAATATTTGCACTTTTTACAAAAATTATATTTGATATCTCTTATGCTCTTATTTATATTCCAGCGCGCTACCATGTTTATACCAACTACAAATGCCATATATGCAGTTGGTCCTATTCATGTTGTATGTACAATTTCTACTTCAAAGAATATAGTCAATATGATATAAACTTGCTTACGCGACTCGTTCAGTCAAAGAAAGACAAGTTTCAGTCAAAGAGCGATAAGTTGCTATTGTTATTTTAACCTGGCCGGTTGCTACTTACTTACTACCCGTAAGGGGGAATAGGAATAAGCAAACTTACTGTATAAACGACGAAACTTTAACTGCAATTGCACAGCATAGAGCCATAGCGAGAATGAGTTTAGGGAAGTTTTAATAACAGAAAGACATCAAAAATCATATTAGAATTTTAATTTAGTTCTTTATAGACACAATTATGTTTCGTTCATGTACAAATAATTCAAGTAATTTTTGCGATGTGTGTAAACTTACTTCATTAAATAAGAACGAAATGTTAAGTTCTGTGTAACCATCAAAAATCAAGACAAACCACTCGTTCCATATGTAATATGTACTACACGCATCAGATATTAGAAGGTTTGGTTAATGGACAGCGAAGTTCTTTACCTTCCGCCATTCCTATGCGCTGGCGAGAGCAAAATAACCTGCTTAAAGTTTGCGATTTTTACATTGTTTAAAGACAGCAGGTATCCACAAGTGTAAGAAAAGAAAACATGATTACGTAGAGACAGTATTAGATTAAAAACCCTAACCACATATCGAACATCACTCAATTCCTCAACCATCAATTGTTAATGGTTACATCAAGAATCTATTGAAACGTGACCTGATGCTGCAAACATTTAACAGGCCTTAACCACTTTGTGAATACTGAAAACGCTAGATGAGAGACTAAATGTTTATTTATGTAGTCACAGTCGGAGTAAAATAACTCTTCTATTTACTTACCGCACCTTGTAGAGTATGTGTAATCTACTGTGCGTGTTAGGATCCTCATTGTACTAACGCAAGACGTTTCCAGCATTACATAGCCTTTTGCTTCAAAGAAAGTGTGTGCTTTTAGTTTTCATATTGCTTTAGTATAAAAGCTGAAATAGAATTTATTATTTTTTACCACCGCAAGGTGTTTTGTCTTTAAGTTTGTTAAGGAAAAATGTCTTCCAATATTTTGCCAAATACTAATTGTCTAAAACTAATAAATTAGGCACTAAATTACAAAGGAAAAATGTAATGTCACTTATTTTTCTCACATCAAAGCCGCCCGCCCGTTTTATGGCAACAATAAAATCCTGGCGCTAATCTAACATATTTGCTAATAGAAAGTTAATTACTGTTGGTGATTTTACGAGCAGAACAAATATTAACATCAGGAGGTAATATTTGCTGTGTCACTTTATACGTTGCTCCGGAAGGTTACTGGTCTACATCCCACATAAAATTGTGACCCAAGTTTTGTTGTAGTTTCATTATAGTTTACTTAGAATTTAACCTTCCGTTGTAAAAGCTGGCCCTCTGAAACCCGACACAGTTATTTATTTCATTTCATTATTCAGAATTGTTTGTTTAAATAAATTCCATTATTTCTGTTGTTTTTCTCTTTTGTTTTTGTAATCTATAGTCTGTCTTGTCTAGACATCGTTAACATCGTGACTTTCATTCTTTTTCTAAGCCTTCTTGCTGTTATTTAAATATATTCTTCATCTCTTCTCGGTGTTGTTGAAATGTTTGCATATTTTCTTTGTGTTCTAAACTTAAGCCTCTCTGGTGTTCTCGATACTTCAGGTATCGATGTTTCGCCTTTAGTTGCACGAGACATCTTCAGGGTTTAACTGCTACTAGTAAAGTCGTGGTTACAATAAATCTATTTCACATGTTTAACATAATTGCTGTCTTCTAAATTCTTTAATAACACAGAAACTGAATTGTGCGATTTTCACAAAAGTTCTTTCTCTCAAAAGTGGTAAAAATTCTTTCACCAACATTGGTTTATTCAGACTGAGGGATAGATTCAATGCTTAGTCAAATCATAATTGAGTTTTTATGTTAAATCTTCAAATGCGGTTTTTTGGGTCTCCTCCGCGTTGTAGGAATTTTTTGATTCTGGTTTGAACCGTTGACTGGTCGACGTTTCAATGTTCTCTTATAAGCATGATCTGTGGGAGCAATAGAGTAGGGCGCATGTCATTGCCTTGTCTATTGTTGTTGTGAAGTTTCACCTTCAATCCGTATGTTCATTGTTGGATCTGTCGTTCTGATTTACCACCTCAAATCCTCAATAAACGGCATAATGGTCAACGTCTTCACACCAACTTGGAGATCGTTCCTTCTGTTTCAATATCCTGTTTGAATTGTATATTTTAACATTATAAACTAATAGGAAATGTGCAATTATATTAAATTTCCAAATAAATTAATTATACTTCTTTCCAAATATTCCTTTTTATTAAACTAAAATCTTTTACCTATCCCAACTATAATTATTTTAAAAATTCTACCTTTCACAGAGACTAGCTGTTTCAAGACGAACGAGAGTCAAAAGAAGAAGATAAGTGTGACCCCACCGAAATGTCTTTAGAACGCTAGAACAGTTCTAGAAAACGAAAACACACACGGTAGTATACCCGAGAAACCGACAATTTATATACAATCATGTGCATTTACAACGGACAATTCTGATTCAGCTATATTGAAATTATTTAAAATAAATATATGGTTTTCGGTAAGTATCGAGTATGAGGGGGAATTACTGAGTTTTCTAGCCATGCGCTGCTATTTGCCTATGCGCTAAAATAGCAGTACAATAGCTGGCGGTACTAAACGCAGACATATAAAGCTCTCTGTTGCAGAATAATTCAATAATTTTTTAAACATCAATTTCTGTTGTAATATAGGCCGAGCAAAACATCGTCTGCCAAACAGAGGCAAAAACTACAAGTTTATAAAAAATGTGCTCTAATGTTGTGTTAAAATGATTGCAAACGCTAAGAACTGTAGAAAAGTGAAAGAAAATCGTGGTGAAAAAAGGAAAGCTAACTCTAGAGAAGACAGAAACATTATAACTTGTGCAAAAAAGACACCGTTCATAAGTTCGACTGCAATTAAAAGTGAGTTACACCTTTGTATAAGCACCTCCACTATTGAGGAAGATTGATTCAAGATTGCAAGAAGGCCTGTGAAGGTGGCATTATTAAATAAAAGTCAAATACAAAGTTGATTGTCGTTTACTTATGAACACGTACAAGGGGTTGAAGAAAAGTGGCGTAATGTACTGTGGTATAATGAATCGAAAACAGTTTTATATAATGCCGGTGCATACCAACAACACGTACAAAGCCCACCGTTGACAGCATTTCAACCGCAGTACACCAAAAAGACGGTAAAATTCGGGATTGAAGCACCATGCTGTGAGTGTATTTTTCGTGGTATGGTGTAGGCCTTTTCGACAAGTTAGAAAGCATGATGAATGCTGATATTTACATGAACATATTAAAAATTACTTCTATCATATGTAGAGGAAGAAGTACCACTAATATGGTTGTATATGCAGGATAGCGATTCCAAGGATGTTTTTCGTAAATAATAATGAACGCGTTTTGGGTTAGCCGGCACAATCACCAGACTTAAATTTCATTGAAAATTTATGGGTGGCGTTGAAAAAGACTGTGTCTACTGCTAAGCTGCAAAATATTGACGATCTGAGGAGAATATGCTAAGCCGAATGGCAATCAATTTCATCAGAGACATGTTGGCAACTGGTGTACTCGTTGCCTCATTGGTGTCAAGAGGTGATAAACAGTAAAGGTCAAGCAACAAAATATTAAGTGTTTCAATCCAATTAACTAAGTAAAAATGACATTTGGTTAGTATTTTGATATGACTGCTATTTTAATGCACAATTATTTTGTTTGCCCTTGAATATAGAGTTTTATTTTCTCTATGGTATTAAGAAACCTATTTATTTATTGTTATAGTTATGTAACATGGAATAAAGCGTTCGATAAATTTGAATTTCTTTTATTTGGGATATAAATTGATATTTCAACAAATTTAAGACAACTGCTATTTTCGTACAAGTGATTGTAAATCCAATCCCAATCATTACTTGCAAAAATATGAAGATAAATTGTCACTGGAATGCACAAACATACGAGGATAGTCTGAAAAGTAGTGAGAATGACACGTAGGTGGCGCTCTAATGGGTAAAACAAATGCACTGTAATTTAGGTTACCTATTTATATGTTTGCTTTCCGATATTTAGATAAATAGGTTGATTAGTTTATTTTTGACAGCTGATTGAAAAAGAAGCAGCACGTCGTTTTGTTAAAATGCAAAAAGCAGAGTATCGTGCGGTGATTAAATACTTCGCAATTAAGAGTATGAAAGCTACCGAAATAAAAGATGAGTTACGGGAAACATTAGTTGAATCTGCTCCATTATCCGCCACAATAAGTAGATGGGTAAGTGAACTTAAACGTGGTACAACAAGTTGTGTTGATGAAGTGCGCTCTGGAGCACCCAAAATCGTGACTTCTAAGGAAATGATTATAAAAATCCATAATATTATTACGCAAGATCGACGACTCAAAGTGAGAGATCTAGCAGACATGATAAACATTTCAACGGAACGCGTACACCACATTTTAACGAAAGAATTGGGCCTTTCCAAGCTTTCGGCAAGATGGGTGCCGCGATTACTTATGACTGATCAAAGGCTCGCTCATTTGCGCATTTCCAATGATCGTCTGGACCTTGATAAGCGGAATCCGGTTGATTTTTGTAGGCGATTTGTTACTTGCGATGAAACTTGGATACACTACAATACACCCGAAACTAAACAACAGTCGAAACAATGGTTAGAACATGGTTCTGCACCTTCAAAGAAAATGAAAACCACTTTATCGGCAGACATTGATTACCTTCAGAAAGGTGCCACAATAAACGGACAATATTATGCAGAACTTCTACAAAAATTAAGTGTTCCGATTCGTGCTAAATGGCAAAGAAAAAATTCTTTTTCACCAAGACAACGCTACCTCGCATACCAGCACAGTTGCGATATCCAAAATCCACGCGTTGTATTTCCAATTAGTACCGCATGCACCTTATTCGCCGGATCTACATAGACCCTTCCGACTTCCACCTTTTTCCAAAATTGAAAACGGCACTAGGTGGAAAGAAATTTTCGTCTAACGACGAGCTCATCATTGTAAATGAGTATTTTGCAAGCGTTCCGGAATCGCATGTTAGAGATGGCATAAGGGTATTGGAGCACCGTTGGAATAAATGTATTGCTCTTTTAGGAGAATATATTGAAAAATAAAAATTATTTTGTATTTAAAAAATTCGTTTTTCTTTTCCATTCTCACTACTTGTCAAACTACCCTCGTATATTTCCAAAGAAAGGTAAGCATATTTAAAGAACTCTATTCCATTTATATTAAAACAAAGATTATCGAAGCCGTTCCTGGTCTATTATCCTACTTACTGTATTTCAGTAAAGGCATAACCAATCGCAAAATGTACGAATGGTCTTAATTAGTCGAAATCATGCCAATAATTAATCTAACCAATTTGTTACGCACTTCAAAGCAACTAGAGGACTGATATTAAGGGTAGGTGGTTATTTCGAAGGCATTATATGTTTCAACTTCTATACACGGTGGCGTGTATATGAATATCTTCGTATATGTACAAAGGTATACGTGTATCATTGTATAGAAGCTTTCGTCAAAACTGACGCACGAAGCCTTTGTTAGTGATATTACCCCCCGAAACGTTTCGGATAATTTATCAAACCAGCCTAACAAACGGTTCGTTTATTTTTAATTGGAACAATTTCGTAAATATCATAAATATCTGTTCAAAGGTGGGGTCGAAATAATTTTGAGCAAACCTATAAAAAGGTTTTGAAAATTAATCATAATTAAACGAGGGATATGTAGACGGGATCCGTAAGCAGCATTTTATCTCGCCAGCATCTCTGGGAGCAATACATAATACCGTAATGATATTTGACATGGCTTAGCAACACCTTTGTTTAGTCCATAACAGTTTATAATATATGTGTATTTTCGAATTAACCGTCCTAATGTGGTAAATTAAATAAGAGGAGAGACAGATTTATCACCGGTAATATTATATAAGCGTATAATATCCGAATTAACACTTAAGCTTATTTAATGCTTTGTCATCCAAACATGTGATTTTAAATTATTAGGTATAAATCACGTTTTTGAAATTTAATGCTCCTACAAAGGCGTTAATATTTCTTTTTCTGATCCTTGTGCTTACACAGAGTCTTATACAGTAAGAGATTAAATAGAAATATGTTATCCAAATTTGTATGCACGTGTAAGAAATTTTCTTGTCACAATGATTTGATTTGTAATAGTAAATTAACCCTCTAGTGCATACTAATGTGAGAGTATTATTGGGGATTGCAGTTCCCCCTCACACACACACACACACACACATAAAAACAAATAAATGAAACACATAATTTGCATTCGCTTTCAAAAACATTTTATTGGTAATTGAAGTGTCAGTTATGACATTTATATGTGAAAAATTATATCCAAACGGCCTTCTCTTGCAGCTTCATAGACGTCCACTCCTTTGTCAAAATTTTCAATGACATTTTGACATAATTGAGGCTCTAATCTCACCAATGACACGAATAATTTCATCTTTCAAAGCAGGAATTGATTGCGCATTGTTTTTATAAACCTGAGTTTTCACACAACCCCAAAGAACGGCGTCAAATCACATGATTTTGATGGCCAATTAACATCACACACAATAAATCAATTGATTCGTGTGCAAAGTGAGGTGTAGTGCCATCCTGTTGAAACCACATATCCTCTAGATCAGGTATGAACTACCTTTGACACGTTATGGGCCAAACTTTAATGTGCAAATACGTTCGCGGGTCGCGTTTAAAATTTGTGTTTTAAAGAGTGTTCATAATTTTTAGCGATAAATATCAGACATGAAATAATAGGACAATGTCTCGCGGGAGGGATCAAATCTTACAGCGGACCGGATCCGGATCATTATACGATATCGATCACTATTAACAGTTACAGCATTTTAAAGAAGTAAGGTCTAATTACACCACCTGACCATATATTCACACCAAATATTGTATTAACTCGTTTAGGATGCATAGGTTTCTCATGAATAATTCGTGGATTTTCCTCACCCCAGATATGACAATTTTGTTTATTAACATAGCCACCAAGTTTAAAATGTGCCTCATCGGAAAAAAAATTATTTTTTGATAAAAATCAGCTGGTTGTTCATTGATGAAATTGGGAAATGAGCGACGTTTTAAATGATCTAATGGCTTTAGTTCCTGTGTTATTTGAACTTCATATGCCTTGAAAGCTAAATCCTTGTGTAAACTACGCCGTGTTGTTGATACACTAAGTCCAAGTTGTTGTGAACGTCGTCTAACGGACATTTCAGAATCTTCAGCAACACTTTCACGAACCAAACCAATATTTTCTTGTGAACAACCACTCGACTGTATTTTTCACTTTTTTGATCTTCTACGGAACGGGTCTCTTGAAATTTTTTAATAATTCGACTAATAGTGCTTTCAGCTGGACGATTATGTAAATCATAAAATTCACATAATTTTCTAAAAACTCTTTTCACAGAACGCTGATCTACATAAAATAATTCAACAATTTGAACGTGTTTGTCCCGTGTACGAAGTCATTTTTGTAAATGTAATACATCGCACTTTTTAAATGTCCACATACCCAGACAAAGTGAGTGCGCCATCTATATTTTATTTATTTAAAAAGAACCGCGCAATTTGAAACACGCTTTATATTATATTTAGAATTACTATTTACGATTATTGGATATTGTTGGTAATTTTAGAATTACTGGGTATGTCGAGCATATCATGAAAAATACAGCCACGTATATAACGTATGAAATGTGTGATTTAATTGAAGCACATACTGTGTGTCTACAGTTACTTAGCTAGAGTAATAAAATTGGATATCCTTATAATTTGATTGACGCTGTATATCAAAAGGCAAATGTACACTTTTACCTTATTACTTTACTTTTGAGGGCGCTGCTCCATTACTGTTACATTAGTGTAACCGTTTACCTAAAAAAATATCAAAACAATGAAAACAGTCCAAGTATTTGGAAGAAATAAATAACATAAGCGAAGGGTGTTCGGAAACTGGTGAAGAAGAACTCTCTGAACGTGAAGATATACTATTTGTAAATGAAAACGATCTATTAAACAGGGAGGTTGAGTGTACAAATACCGACACGGAGGAAGAAAATGTGAATAAACGTGAAGGAGAAAAAATAATGAGATGGCATGCAAGTTCTGAAGATTGAATGAGAAAAACAATCAACGCATTTCAATTAATGGAACTATAATCACTGAAGGTTGATATATAACCCCTTTCCACATTAATTTTCGTATTCTGTATACGTATTTCGACAACTAAGTTGTCATCATCAGCAGATAATTAAACAATGTCGCACCTGGAAAACTTCGGCAAAAATATCAGTAGGAAAACAAATTCCGCACACGGTCTGTACCGTTGAAAGCCAAAACGCACAGTGTGCGTTTTGGATTTCAAGACGCAAGAAGCAATATTTCCCTTTCTTGGCCGAGCACATAAATGTGCAAACCAAAGAATTAAGCCGCATCGTCTAGTCGAATATATAACTAAGTTACCATAACGCGTGTATAGACGAACACTTTAAAAATTTGGCGAATTACCATTAGACAAATATAAGAATCATTCAGATGTTCATATCACCTTGTTTATGACTCGTTTGGAATGTATTATCTCTCGTCAGGTCTCCAATAAAATTTACCTTCAACCTCTCTAAATAATATACGATAGTAAGTTGTACGGTTTATATGACATAAAACACGTATGTGTTTAAAAATTAACGGAAGCTTTGAATGCCATTTTATATTTTAAATAATTAAAGATTAACTAACAGATTGGAATCATACATAAATAAATCGAATATTAATAAAATTGAGACCCAATTATAATGCTGATAATGCATATGCAGCATTCAATGTAACACATACATATTTATGAGTGTGTAACTGCATTCAAAATATATTTTTATAATAAATCAAGTCACATCTATTGCGTATGTTGCGTTCTTAATTCTTTGCTTAATTCTTAATTTATAGTTGGAACATAATTACTTACGCCGTTAATTAATGATATGCCTTTCCCACGACCTATGGAAATTACATGTGTTTGGATTTTATTTATTTATTTTTTCATTTTTAGGATTACACATTTCACGTCATACATTCTGTATTTTACATGCTTTATACATAGCTTTCAAACGCCAATGGCCACTGAATAAATAAATACATTAATTAATGCGCTGCTGGAATGAATACGAAAAAGCCTAGTCAAAATGCACACGTATAAACGTACCGAACATACATATGTACGACAACGTATACATTTTTAATTAAAAATTTATATGAAAATTTATTTGTTTGAATAAAAGAAAGAAATAAAAAATATTGTAAGTGAATTCCAACTAACTTGATTTACATGTTCTACGTTCAACTTTTTTAAATTTAATAAATAATTTTGTTTTCAGTAGACTTTAATTTTGAGTTTATTTAAATATTTATGACAATGAAAAGTTCAAGAGCAAATACTTATATTAACAAAGGAGAGAAATGCAAAGCATGGCCGCAGCAATGCAAGAAGTCACATCATTCATAGACATCTAACGTATTTAAACAAACTGGCCATAGATCCGATAACTCCGCATAAGAGAAAAAGTATCAAATACCTACTTTGTCTATAGAATTTTGCAGAGCCAATATCGTAATTGGAGACACAGAACTTAGTACAGTCTCTGGCAGTTAAATTAGCCCAGATCTCAGTTATGATGAGTAATATGATCTAACTACGTGTTATTGTACCATCCATAAATGTATATATTTTTTAAATACACACACTTTTAGACTAGGATATATTGGGTTGGCAACTAAGTACTTTCGGTTTTGTAGTATAAAATAAAACAATTTTTTTTAAACAAAGAATAGTTTTTAATCAATTATATATTTTCCATTTTGCTCAATGACCTTTTGCCATCTTTCTTTCAGCTGCATGATTCCACGCTCATAAAATTTCTTGTCCTTATCAGCAAAAAACTGAACCAGGTGCGAGTGAAGGTCATCGTCATTTGTGAAAGTTTTACCATTCAAAGAATTCTGCAAACTTCAAAATAAATGGTAATCAGATGGTACTAGATCAGGGCTGTATGGGGGACGTGGCATCACTTCCCAGCCAAGCTCCAATAGTTTCCCACGAGTTGTCAAAGATGTGTGAGGCCTTGCATTATCTTGGTGGAAAACTACACCTTTCCGATTTGACAATTCTGGCCGTTTTTGTTTGATTTTGCTTAATCCAGTTTTATTAATTGTTGACAGTAAACATCAGAATTGATCGTTTAGTTCCTTGGAAACAGCTCAAAAAACACTTTTGTAATCCCACCAAACGGACAGCATGATCTTTTTTGGATGCAATTCAGCTTTCAGTGCGGTTTGAGCTGGTTTATCGTGTTTGCTGCATGATCGTTTTCGAACTATGTTACTGTACAGGATCCATTTTTCATCACCAGTGATGATTCTTTTTAAGAAAGGGTCGGTTCATCATCATCAGCTTCAGTAGGCCGACCAGAACGTTGCTGATCTTTGAGGGAAAAATCTAGAGAACGGATTTTTTTATACCAATTCTGACACGTGCGCTCTGTTAAGCAATTAGCACCATAAACTTCACATATCTTTTTGTGAGCTGCAGCAGCTTTCTTTCCTTTACGGAAATAAAATAGTAAAATATGTCGAAAATGTTCGTTTCTGCACTCCATTTAAAATTAACCCACAACTAATAGCTTTAATAAAAATCACGCACTACTTGCTTCTGAAGTTACGTCAATGTGACTAGTATCACGCGACAAACGGTAAAGTACAGCACTAACATACGTTATACAAAAAATAAAGCAACGCTCTCTATCAGTACAAACCGAAAGTACTTAGTTGCCAACCCAATATATTGCTATCATATCAGTATATAGTGTATATACAAGTTATAACCACGGAAAATATCCTGACGTCTCTGTTAAAGTATAATGAAGTTGACGTAATAGATAATCATTATCAGCAGGACAGTGTTGTCTCATTACAGTTTGTGTACTGTTCATTAAGAATATCTAATATTTGTAATTCCTGCAGGCTATCAACTAGAATCTTAGTATCTTGTTTTAGACGCAGTGTTACATAATATTCAACGTGTAATAAATTTAATAGGCATCTTATCATTCATACGCACTGTTAAAGTGGACAGGAGATTGAGCAGTGTACAAGTCTAGTAAATAGTGTTCGAATGTCTTTAAGGCGTGCCTTTGTACATGAGTTATTATTGCGATGGTCGTGTAAATAATGTAGCAGTGTAATTTCGTTTAAGGAAAATGTTCAGCAGCAGGCGGGAGTGCAAACAATGCTATGATTGACGGTTTATGACTTGATACTACATATATCTGTAACATGAATTTATTCTTTTTCACTATGTACACATTGTTCCAAAAGTATAGAACATATATAGATGATTTCCTCTCTTGTTCGGTAAAAGAAAAATGTGTGTAAAGATTTTTATTGGTGTAGTAATATTTACTAATGTTCATCTTTTGCCACTAATCCAAAGAAAACCCCTCAAGTTTCAGTTTATGAATACCTACAAGAATGAATGCTATAAAGTACCTTAACGCTACATAATTGTACGCTTTTTCGATGCTAAACTGAATAATTTTAATTTTAACCCGTTTAAAATTAGAATTTTTCAGTCTACCATCGTAAAAGCCCATAATTATATGCAATTAATCATATACAGTGTGTTTTCATTTAGTAAATGTTTCTATAATGCAATTTATGGCACATTAGAATAAATAGAATTCACTGTTTCCGTGGTCCGATGGTGATTGGCACATTCTTGAAGAAAATGAGATAGCAGGTTCAACTCTGGCGTGGAGAATATTTCTAAATTACATAAACGATATAAAAAGCGATTGAAATTAGAATTTTAATTCCTAACTTAAATAATTTTGTGCAATAAAACATTAAAAATATCAGTTTAATTAATATAACTAAAGTAGATATTAACACCTTCACAGTCCACCGTAAATCTTAAAATAATATCAGTCACGTCTTCGCTTAAAATTCTGTAGGCCTAGGATGTTATTCTATTAATACTATTAATCCTAGGCCCTATGAAATATGTATTAGTCATATCTAACCTCAAATAAATACTAAATACGTGGAAAGGGAATTTGTTTTCAACAATTAATTGTATAAAATGTTCCGAAATAAAATGAAGTTAACAGAGAAGTTAAAATATTTGGCTAGTAAACTGTCATAACTGAATTCAATTTCCGGAAGTAATTTAGATTCAGATAACAGCTTAAAAGACCCTAATTAAAGTTCTGTACCACACAGAAAGTAACACAGAAGATGAAAATCCTGACGAAACTGAATGAAGTGGTAATGAATAACTAAGTAATGATGAGCTGGATGATTCGTTTTAGTCAGAAATGTTTTAAATTTGAAAGATTTTCGTTTACTAAAACCTGTGGTCTACGAACTAAAACCACGTCAAATGTTCAACCTATAGATATTAAAAATTTATTCCCGGATGAAGGAATAATCGCTTTGATGGTGTGTCAAATTAACACATAGTCAAAAGATATTCAAGAAAAGAAACGACTTTTTCGTTCAGTTCGTATTTACCGACGACATGACACTGCTGAATTCAAGATAGGTCTTCGTACCTACATATATAGTAGTTATACTATGGCTGTTATAGCCCGAAATACCATATAATTTCTTATAGATCTTCATTTGGCATTTTTACTTCGCGCAGATATGAAGCCTTGTTTAGTCCATATGTTTTAATAGATAAATTGATATACAGTCTTGTAGACAAGTGAATAGACTCGCAAACAGGTAGATAGAGAGGTAGACGGACTGGTAGGCAGACCGATAGACTGGTAGGCTAGTAGACAGGTAGACGGACTGCCTAGCTGTCTATCTACCAGTCTGTTTATCTGTTGTTTATCTGTCTATCTGTCTACACCAGTCTGTCAGCTAAGACATGTATTGAGGGGTGCATATATCTGCGCAGATTCGAAAATGGAAAATGAAGCTCCATAAGAAAATATATGGTATTTTGGTCTAGAATCCCTGCAGCATATGTATTTCCTTCTATTATATAAATCAGGAATTATAAACATTGTAGATATACTATAGGGTTTTCAGCCCAAAATCCTATTTATTTTCTTATGGAACTTCATTTTGGATTTTTTATTCCGCGCAGATATGTAGCCCTGTATACATGAATATGTTTTAGTAGACAGACTGGTAGACAGACATGTAGATGGACTGGTAGACATATATAAGTATGTAGAACTACGGGTGTCGGTAATTTGTTCATAATAATAATTAATTTTTCGAATCATTATGCTAATGGGTCTGACATATTTTCCTAGCATTGAATTTTATTGGAAAACTAATTTACTTTACTACCATGGCTTGTTTCAAAAACTTTCCATAAGATACAACAGATTTGCCTTACTGTTAAAGTGCTGGTTTCAAAATCCACAAATACAGGACCAAATTATACAAGATTTGTTTTCCAAATGGTTTTAGCTGAGATTTAAAAGTTTCTCTTGTTTTAGGATAACAGTTATCGGACTTCAATCTTCGTGGTAGCACTTGTTGAAAACTAGTTGAGCTTATATTAAATTCTGGGCGTCCAGCAGTCACCGATAATTTTTATACAAGTAGTAAACACGGCTAAGTGTTCATACGAAAGGAATATTAATTTATTAGGAACAATAAGAAACAGCAGTAGATTCTATCTAAAGATATTTACATAATAATTAGAGAAGGACGTGATAACAGTAAGACGAAAACGTTAGATTACATTTTGAAAGTTGAGGGACCAACGAGATGTAGCATGTACACAACTTTCAAAATGTGATCTAGCGTTTTTGTCCTGCTGTTATCTCGCCCATCTCTAATCTTTGTGTAAAAATCTTTAGATGATATCTACTGCTTTTTCTTATTGTTCAACTTGTCACGATAAAAAATTCGGCGTTTGTTGAAAAAAGTAAATGGCAAGGATAAGATAATGATAGCTGCAGTAGTTGAATACAACAAAGGTAAACAAGGTGTTTATAACTTATCATATTTTTTCATACTTGTAGTTTTGTTAGTTCGTGCATATTACCTGACATGTGTTTACTTTTAATCATCTTTCTAAAAGTTTCAAATGCTTATTATTTACAAATACGTTATGCTATGAGGGGAATTTACAGGACTCTTTCTAAATTTATGGCTTAGAGTAGAGAAATGTCATAAAACGAAGTGCGCTAAAATTTTTGTAAAATTCTATGTTCGAAATATTTCGATAATGCTTCTTTAGTTAACAATAAGGTTCTCTTTATAATTATTGCAGGCTTTCAGAATTTTTTTTAATTTTGTTAAATAGGTGGTGATATTTAATATTGTGTCCGAACACTTTTGTGATTGGCTGTATATATACAATATTATCATCGGAAATTTGCCATTGCAATATATATTGCAAAAATTTTACATTTAAAATTCTAAATTTTAAATCTCGAACTGTTTTAACAATAAAAATTTTATAGTTTCCGTCGTTCATAGTCATTTAAGTTATACATTTTATTACCCAACTCGTTCGGAACTAGTTTGAAACTGTATTGTGTGCGTAGTTCAGTGTTCTGTCCCCATTACTTCGTATGTTATTTTCTCATTTAAGAAGAACATTGCATTTGTTTTCATCGTTCCATATTATAATAGTTTCATTTTGCGAACGAACGAAGGGCGACTTAATATCGCGGAACGTAAAATTTTATATCGCAATCAGATTTCAAATTTACAAGCAATTGATTTTAGAAATTCTCATAAGCAATAGAGATGCGGAAGTTTCTCTTTTATTTTTGTTTATTATATTAACGAAGCTGTCTACATGACCGACTGAGAATAATTCAAATGCTAAGACCTCGTTTATTATTTATTATTAACTTCGACTTGGACCTTTTAACCTTAATCATTGCGTTGATTCGTCCTGATGTTTGATTCCATTGATGTTATTCGCTGTCTTCGCTTCCGATTTCCATTCGTGGTCGTTTATAATTGGAGTGTTGTGTTGTGTATTCTGTTACCGGTGTAAGTGTAGGGTTAGTGTGTTTTTTCATCTGTTTGTAGAAGCTTTTGGCTCGGTTGGCTTGGATGTGTGTGATGTCAAGAGTAACTTCTCTGTGTGTTTGTGAGTTTTGTACGTAGTAATTTATTATTAACGAACTTATTCTGTGTTATTATATCGTTTGGGATACAGCAAAGAATGAAAACACAATAACCCCTTCTGTCGGCAAAACATGCAATTGTCCAAAAGAGTGACGTTCGTGTTCGTCAACCCAAATGTAGATCACTGTCCTATGAATTTGGCGAACTGCCTTTCGGTAAACTTCATTTTTAAACAATAGAGGAAGATATTGTTTCTTCAAGCGAAAAATAGTAAATGAAGTTCAATATTCGATATTTATGTTACGAAAAGGAAAAGTGTGTTTTGCTAGCAACAAAACAAATACCATACGGTTTGATCTAATAATAAAAATGCAAAATCTTTCCTGTTTTAAATAATTTAAACACAGCTTGAAGGTTGAAAGCATTTAACTTCAGCTGTCCTAGGTTTCATTAATATACTGATGATACAATACTACATAAACAATAGAAGATATATCTTTCATTGTTGAGTCTATCAAACGACTATGGAATGCAATTATGCATGTGTATTTGGAAAATGCGCAATCTTTTTGTTCAAAAAGTCCTTCGTATTATTTTCACTCTAGTGGTTTTCACTTAAACACTGTTCTATGCGAACTACACCTTTTTTTTAAAATTTAAAACTGCAGATAATTTATTGGCTTTATTGCCTACATTATCTATTTGATTTCCTAATGCGGCTTTTAGGCGATATATCATACTTTACTAAGTTGATCAATGACTTCACTTAAAGACAGCTTACGGTTTTGTAATTGAAAGACGGCTTCTAAAATAGTCTTGTAATTTGGTACGTAGACTTCCGCGGTTGTGGTCTATACTATCTGCTTCTGGGCTTCCGAGCTGGAACCGCATCACTGATATTACTGACATATGGGACATTTTTAGGACTCAACTACTGCTACTGTCTACTAGCATAATAAAATCAAGTATAGTCATAGTCATAGTCATTTATTTAATTTTCAGTAGACTAACAATACAATCATTTAAATTCTAAAGTTTGTACACGAAAATAAGTCAAAAAAAAGTAACAAAGTATTTCTAGATCTACTGTATCATTAAATAGTTATAATATTCCTCTATATTGCAAAGCAATTTACCTTTCATTGCACTGTAATTTGACAAGGATGTTATTTCCCTGGGCAATTCGTTAAATAATTTCATGCAAGAGTAGTATGCTCCAGGTTGATATAACGACAGTCTATGGCGAGGATATAGATATTTTAGGCTGTGCCTGGTATTGTAAGTTTATGTTACAGTTCTGGATTCAAAAATTTCTGGATGAGCCCAGACAAAAAATAACCCCATATCTAAGTTGACTATAAAAATTTGAATAATGAAATAGCTTAGCTGTATCCTTATTTGTATTTTTGACCAGTGTTCTTAAACCGTAATTAGTGTTACTTAGTTTCTTGATTAGATTGAAGAGGTGTTCAGTAAAAGTTAGCGAGTCATTGAACGTTATATCTGGGAATGGGACACCATTTACAAAATTATAAGTTTTATTATGTAATGTTATGTCTTGTAGACTATGAGTATGAGTATGGTAACTTCGAAAAAGTACGCATTTAGTTTTTGTTATATTTAATATGAGATTATTATCATTTAACCACTTTTCTAGTTTCTCCATTATACAATTTCCTTTTTTTATCAATTAAGGATGAGTTTCAGCTTTAAATAGTACAGCGATATCATCTGCATAATTAATAACAAAACAATTATCAATATATAAGATATGAGATCGTTTATAAATATAATAAAATGTAGAGGACCCAGGATACTGCCCTGTGGTATACCCATAGTCACCAATAGCTCTTTAGATGCGATATCGGAACTATTAGTCACATTTTTAACTTTTACAACTTGTTTTCGTTCTGCTAAATAGGATTCAATCCATTTTAAGGCTACATTTTGAATACCATACCGATTTAATTTCTTTATCAATATATCAAACTTTACGCAGTCAAACGCTTTTGACATATCTAAGAACATACCACAGGCCATTCTTCTGTTATCTAAAGTTGTAATAAAGTTTCGAGTAAATTCGAAAATAGCAGTTTCAATGCTTTTAGATTTTAAGTAACCGTGTTGTGTTGTTCTAAACAAAGTGTTTTCAGCAAAAAATTTGTAAATACGGGTATGTACCACTTTTTTAAAAATTTTTGAAAATGAACATAATAATGACACGGGTCTGTAATTCTCAAATAACTCAGAGTCCCCTTTCTTGTAAATATTGAGTAGTTAAGCTTTCTAGAGAATATTCCACTCTCAAAAGGTGTATTTATGATATTACATAATGGTTTCAGTATTTTTTTTTGCACACTTTTATTATGGATATTGACACATCATCAATCCTAGTGCTATTTTTGTTTCTGATTCCTAGTAGACCGTAATTCAGTTACTGTAAAGCCATAAATTTATAATATGGTATTTTTGCTTTTGCATTTAACAAGTGGCAATGGGTCTTTTATAGTCCATAATTACATAATTACATACAGAGAAGTGCTAAAGTTGGAAGTAATACATTTAGTTATACTCCCTTACATTAGTCGCAATTAAAAATACACTTTTGCGAGGTATCCTCGCGTCACTGGCATGATGCAAGCTATCGGCAGTTCCTGTTCGTATTCGGCCCTCTGGGTTAGTACCGCTGGGTTTGCTTCCTGCTATTGCCATTCACAAAATAGAATTCTACGGTGATACACTGCAGTATCAACTTTTAAATGCGTGTGATAGGCTTTTAAGATTTAAACCTTAAGGTCCACCTAAGTTTGTAACTTGAGATATTAGCTTGGCCTAAAACGTGTTTTAAAACACGAAAGCCGTATTCCTTTAAACGTATTTATTTAGAACTTTTCGCCCGTGGTGTCAAACACTCTGTATACAATTACATTAACTAAAGCTCAAAATGGATTAGTGTCTCTTTCCCACCGCGTACGAACTCCTGAAATATTCGAAACCATTAAGTTCCAGTCCAGTTTTTCCCCTTATGTTCGATATAGTTTTTGCCTCATCCATCACATTTCCTGTTCAAATGTCCCGTTAACGTGAGCTAGGTATTTAATTAGCACCCGTCAAAATGATCATTAAAATCTTGGGAACAATCAGGGGTAATTTACTGTTCCTGAGAGACAAAGTATAATTATGGAGATGGCCGAAAAGCGCATTAAGCTACACGTTGAAAGCTCGGGCCTATAAAACAGTTTACGACTGTTTAAGCGAAGCTCCATAAAAACCGAGCACTCAAGTACACGCTATAAGTAAGAGCCTTTTTATCCTATTTTTAAAATATTCTCCTCAAACCTTTTGAGGTACTTTTTTTTTGTTATGCACCGCCACCATCCCTTCATTCCGGATATAACAGATTTTGAATGCGACTGTCTTGTTCCCACTTACCTAAAACGACACGATAAGAGCGTCCCATAAATGGAGCGGTGTTTTTTTATGCCACCGATACAGGTAAAACGACCGTGGGGAAATTGATTGAATTCATCTTATGCGATGTCATTTTGCAATTTCCCTAAGAACATTATTATAACTATGTTTGAACCTTTAAAAGGAACATCAAAGACGTTTCTGTTATGGAAATGAAAATCACGAGAGCAAATAAGATGCGGGTTTTATGTTTGCGAAAGCCAATTGTAATCGAATTGACGTTGGGTGTTTTCGTTTTAAATATAGCACGTCGAGAGTTATCGAGAATATTTTCAGAAATTAATATTTCTAATAAGGTACGGGGACGGATCAATAACACAGGCCAACCATCAGAATGCTGATGAGATCTGAGAAAGGGATAATGTATGAAAATTTGAAGATACAGCAGATTGATAAATGAAAAGGATTAGGGGAGGCTGGAGCAGATAAAAGAATGCGTAAATCTAAATGAACTGTTTAAGTTTATTATATATTCCTTATGAACTGGGTACTCACCTACTTCGATTGCTAGAAATTTTGCTAGTGTATGATGCTCAGATACATTGAAATATTATTTAAAGAGTTGCCTAAAACCAAATGAGGATTTCAGAAGTTTCTGATTTAAAGAAATTAAGAAAACATAGCTGCTAAAAACGATTAAAGAATAACTACATTAAGCCAGCTGATGTAAAACTAATTACCCAGGCCAACCATGAAAAATTTTTTTTATAAATTTGGCTCCCCTTTATGTTTCTTGACGTGCTGAATCAGAAAATAAACTTTAAAATACCACAGGACGTAAAGTTTCCTGGCATGTTTAATTTAGGTTATTTATGCATTGTAAGTGTATAATAATACCTTGGTCTCTACACCTAGTTACTAGTAGATGCTCAAAGTGCACTTTTGAGTATCTGCGTGACTAATACAAAGAAAATCACGAAGGCATATACTTTCTAATGTGTAGGTGCATTTTTGACACTTGCATTTAAATTTTCTCCCTGACAATCTTGGAGGTGTAAGTGAGGAACAAGGGGAGCGTTTCCACCAAGATATAAAGCAGATGGAGAAACGGTATCAGAGTCGTTGGAATGTCCACATGATGGGAGATTATTGTTGGGATCTTCTACGAGCAACTCCCGAGCATCAATATAAAAGAAAAAGTTACACTTGAATTTTTACCATGAAGAGGTTGAGGAAATATAAAACTTTAGCTTAATAAGTAAAAAACCGTTCATGTTCACACTTACACTACCATTGTAATAAGAAACTATTAAATTTCTCAATTATATTCTGATAATAAGTTACGTACCTTTAAATCTTCACTACATATATATTTTAATACTATCATGCCCAAAAAAAGATAAAGATTCCGAAAAACTGATTGAAAATTTTGATTCAGTACACCAAAATAAAAGCTGTTTCAAATCGCGTGGTTTTTTTTTAAGAATAAAAAGAATATAGATGGCGCACTGATTTTGTCTGGGTATGTGGACATTTAGAATGCGTGATGTATGACATTTATAAAAATAGCTTCGTACACATTACAACAACGCGTTCATATTGTTGAATTATTTCATGAAAATCAGCGTTCTGTGAAAAGAATTTTTAGAAAATTACGTGAATTTTATGGTTTATATAATCGTCCATCTGAAATCACTATTAGTAGAATTATTAAAAAATTTCAAGAGATCGGTTCCGTGGAAGATCAAAGAAATGAAAAATACAGTCGTAGTTGTCGTTCACAAGAAAATATTGGTTTGGTTCGTGAAAGTGTTGCCAAAGATCCTGAAATGTCTATTAGACGACGTTCACAACAACTTGGATTTAGTGGATCTACAACATGACGTATTTTACACAACGATTTATTTCTGAAGGCATATAAGGTTCAAATAACACAGGCATTGAAGCTATTAGATCATTTAAAACGTCGTTCATTTGTCAGTTTCATCAATGAACAACCAGCTGAATTTTCTAAAAAAATAATGTTTTCCAATGAGGCACAGTTTGAACTTGGTGGCTATGTTAATAAACAAAATTTCCGTATCTGAGGTGAGGAAAATCCATGATTTATTCATGAGAAGCCTAGGCATCCTGAACGAGTTACTCTTTGATGTGCATTATGATCAGGTGGTATAATTGGACCTTACTTCTTTGAAAATGCTGCTGGTGAAGCTGTAACTGTCAATGGTGATCGATATCGTTGGATGATAACCGAATTTTTGTGGCCTGAATGAATGAATATTGATCTAGAGGATATGTGGTTTCAACAGGATTGCACTACACCTCACTTTGTACACGAATCAATTGATTTATTGAGAGAAAAATTTCCTGGACGTGTAATCTCAAGAAACGGTGATGTTAATTGGCCCCCAAGATCATGTGATTCGACACCGTTAGACTATTTTATAAAAAACAATCCACAATCAATTGCTGCTTTGAAAGATGAAATTATTCGTGTCATTGGTGAGATAGAGCCTCGGTTATGTCAAAATGTCTTTGGAAATTTTAACAAAGAGTGAACGTCTTTAAAAAAACCGTAAAATTTGAAACAGTCTTTACATGAAAAATAGGTTGAACTTTGAAAGAGTTTTTAAAAGATATTTATTGTTAGCCGGTGTAACTTAACATTACCTAAATCGAAAATTGACAATATCGATCAGCTTTTACTTATTTGAAAAGGAAGTATTTGAAGCACGGCCAAAACGTCCGAATAAGTTTTGTCTTTAATTTTATTACCTACTTTTGAAGGAAAATTTGTCGTCGTCTAATTAGAACTTTGACAATTTCAATTAGCTTTTACTTATTTGAAAAGGAAGTATTGAGAAATAGTATGCTTGAATCGTCTAAAAAATTTTGTCTATAATTCTGTTATATATTTTTGGAAGAAAATTTCACATTTTCTAATTAGAAAATTGACAATTTCAATCAGTTTTTACTTTTACTAAAAGAAGTACTGGCCAATATGTGTATGAAGCACCATTAAAATGTCTCAAAAAGGTTTGTCTATAATTTTATTACCTACTTTTGGTAGAAAATTTGTAGTCGTCTAATTAGAACTTTGACAATTTCAATCACTTATTTGAAAAGAAAATACTGGACAATACGTTTGGATTTATAACCGCTGCCACATTAATTTTCGTATTCTGTATACGTATTTCGACAACTAAGTTGTCATCATCAATATGTTCGGAACATGTCCAAAACGTCCGATCAAGTTTCGTCTTTAATTTTACTACTTTGAAAAGATACAAAGAAAAACTAACGTGTATAATTTTATTTTTCCAGTACAATAAATTTAGCTTTGAAGGATTGGTATACAATCATGTAAAGTACACGAATAGGAACTTATCGGAATAATATTGAAATAGATAAAACTCGACGTGTTTGCTATTTCAGATACAGTCTATTAAATTTAAACTCGAGCAGAGCAGCAAAATAAACACTGTTTAGCATACATGTAAGCGTACATATTTCCATTGTGAATTATCCGCGAATATTAGAATAGAGTTTAACAAACACTTGAGTTGCAACATAAATATTCAACCGAACGAAAACAACGCACATTCACTCCCTCATATACGTACATATATACATGAAAAGTTGAACGAGATATGGCTCCTTGTGTATCCTGCTGCGGTCGATTTGCTTGAGCTGCTATATAGACATTGTAATCATAAAGATGTTGGGGAAATTTATGATTCACTACACTTTAGTTATAAATGCTCGGAGAAAATAAATTTCACCAAATATACTTTTCTCGGAACGTTCGTGCGGCTTTGATTAATAGGCCACTCAAAGTAATAAATCCATATCACATCAATTGCTGCGGATTTAGGCAAAGTTGATGTCATATCGGCAACAATGATCCAGAAATTATGTGCGAAGCGTTATTTTTAATTAACTCGACGTGAACGCGTATTTCGGAGCTACTTTACGAGGAATATTAATTGCTTTGTTTGATTTATTTGCATATTACGTGCTGGTTTCAATAAAATAGAATTCATTTACGGCAAATAGTGATTTAAGTCAATTTGTGGAGCATAGCACAGATAGCATTATTATTGACAAGTACCATAAAGATGAATCGGTAGTTAACACATTTGATAAATTTGCCATCAGAAATTAGTAACAGCAGCATTTAAAGTAAGTCTGAAAGGAGAAAGATCGACATGGTAATAAGCCGAAATACAATACTAACTATTTATGTGTTAAAGCAAAATCAGCAAGAGATGCAGAAAATATTAGAAAGCAAACTTGAACAGTAGAACACCTTAAGGGGCATGAGATTGGACACCTTGAATTCAAGTTATTATGAAGATTTGACCACGAATACAAAAGTCACAAAATGAAAAGGGGCTTTCAAGAGTATAAAACCCTGAATAAGATCATGAAAACGGAAGTGACAGAAGACGTGAGCAAATATAAGAGAAGAACATTCGCAAGAGGCGTTTGAACGTAGAAAACGCTAAATATGATAATGAAAATGGAAGTGACAGGTCCAGACTTTGTGGGGATGGTACAATAAGTTGATGTTTTGTAGCGTTACAAATTCAATTGTCTGACGCGCTATGTCCGAACTTTGCATTGTTTAGGTGGAGAATGTATCATAGTTCGGGGTTGGTTTTTCAAAGCTCAGGGATGACTTGCGGCAAAAAAACAGTTGTATGGTAGACCAATCGGCAGTGACAGTACTTTGATCTTGCAAGAATCGTTGTTACATGACCTTCTTTCGGCACAAATGTCGCAAAAATCTTCTTGGGGCACCTCGGAAATGGATGACTTTTGTCGGCTTTTCTTCAGCTTGGAACACCCAAATGGACGACTGGCGTTCATTTTCTGGCTCGTATGAGTAAATCCAAGACACATCATCAGTGACATTGTTGTACACGTTTTTCAAGTTTCCGACGTTGAAGCGAACTAGAATTTTTTGACACCAATTCACACTAGCTGCTTTCTCTTCTTCGGTCAATAGATGCCAACAGGAAACTAATTCTTTTACAAACAATCCCTTACGCAAAATTTTTTGAAGAAAAGTCTTTCAAATTCCCAATAATGCATCAATCTGGCAATATATCATGTCGATCTGTGTTAATGATCTTGCGCACAACATCGACGTTTTCCTGAGTGACTGCCGTTTTTGATGAACCTACTCTTGGATCATCGCTAAAACCAATCCGTCTACCTTTGAATTCTTTATACCAACGAGAAATTGTTGACTGATATGGTGCTTCATTGACGAAAACAGAAACCAACTCGGCAAGATATTTTTATTGATATAGTTGTCTTTGAAAATTATGAATAATTATTCCTCGAAAATGTCTCCGGATTAACTACATTTTTCAGCTAACTTGTCAACTTGGACAGTTCGTTGTATCCAGAACATTACACGTATCGCACTGAAGCTTTGGATTTAGGTTAACTAAAGATGGAGGTTAATTTTTAGAACTGACATTTGGTTAGTAAAGCCCTCTATGTCCCACTATGCAAAACTTAAAGGACATCTCAAATATGCCATCCTACGAACTATTTCATTTTTTAATAGCATCGTCTATAATTATGTTAAAAGCAGTACATTTATGACAGTTCTTTTTCTTAAGACGTTCTTATATTATTAACGTTATTGTAATTCTGAAATTTTCATTTAGAGTTCCCCTGTCTAAACTACAATTTAAATTTTTTGTTGTCTGAACAGGTACAGAGGAAGCTTGGTATGAACAAGCTTCCTCTGTACACGTTCATACAACAGAAAATTTGCTCGATTTTGCTGTTGTTTAATTTGATAAAATAACATTACATTGTTTGTGTAACAATTCGATTTCCCACCCATTCTAAAAAATTAATTCAATAACGAAAAATATCAATTTTCCTCTCTACTTTTAAAGAAATACCCCAAATAAAATATATAAGAGCGATGATTTTTATGTTAAAGGAAAACGAAAGAAAATAAATAAGTCGGAGAAGAAGGGCAAAAGACCCGAAACATTGTTAATACGAATTAAGTGTTTTATCATCCCTAATGGTAGAAAAACATAAACTATCTATATATGTCTAACATATACAGGATGCTTCAAAAAGGATATGCTTATTTCGAATGCATATATTTATTAAACTTTAAGACATACGGATATGAAACTTTACACACATATTTACGAACCTCTCAAGTTCAGATTGCAGATGTTTAATATGGCCTCCATCAGCGACACGAACAATATCACATCGATACTCAAATTCCTCCCATACTCGGGCAAGCATATTCTTCGTCACTGATATGGCAGTAAGTATCCGGTTCTTCAACTTTTCCAGGTTCTGTGGGAGTGGTGGTACATAAGCGTTGTCTTTAACGAAATCCAACAGAAAGAGGACACAAGGTGTCAAATCCGGTGACTGTGAAGCCCAGCTGAGACTTGCTAAGTCGCCAGATCCTTTACGACCAATCCAACGATTCGGTAGAATTTCACTCAGATATTCACGCACTTGGCGACTCCAGTGAGGGGGTGCCCTGTCTTGTTGAAAAATAAAGTTGTTTTCGTGCAGCCTCGGAAACAACCTGTTTTGTAACATAGCGAGATACTACTGACCGTTAACCGTGTTTCTATCAAAGAAGAATGGGTCTTAAACAGATGATCGGGATATCGCAAAAAACACGTTGATTTTAGGCGAATCTGGTACATGTTCAATGGCTGCATGTGGGTTCTGTACACCCCATATTCGAACATTGTGTTTGTTTACTAGACTACTAATATGTAAATTCGCTTCATCACTGAACACGATGCGTTGTGCGAAAGTGTTATCATTGTCAATAGCATCATGAAAGAATCATCAGTACGCAGAGCTTATAGCTACTGTAACTTGTACAGCTTCATAACCTACCGACATCTCAAAACACGCCAAATTGTTGTGCCCGACGAGTTGATTTTGAAGGATTACGTTGGAAAGCAGTTTGAACTCGTGCAACACTTTCTTCAGAAGCACGAAGGCGGCCAGGACTCTTTCCTTTACATACACATCCTGTATTTACAAACTGTCGATACCATATGCGAATGTTCCACCCATTTGAAGGATCAATTTGGTAGCTCAACCTGAAACGTCTTTGCACTGTAATCACGAAATTGCACTTCAGAAACTCGAGAACACAAAATGATTTCTGCTGTGGAGTAGCCATTTTAAACATATGACGGCTACCAAGAAAAACAGAAACAACTGACATCTAGCGACTATTAGATAAACTAGACTATGTATTCGTTTCTCCAATAGCCGTGCCGAGGCGAAGCGATCGATAGTTTGGACAAAATAATTCTTTGTAATGCGTATATTATTTTTGAAACACGTTGTATAGTAATAATTACAGTACTACGCACTATTTAACACTTTAATTCTAGGTGCATTTTATTAAAAAAATTGCTAAAAAAACTTTTTCGTTTTTTTTTTTGGTAGCGGTATTCATTCAATTTTAGACTGTTGTTTACCAAAGAAAAACGTCCAGTTGTAACATATTGCCAGAATATACTGCACGGATTCATTTAAAGACAGCTATGGAAATCATTTCACTTTTTCATTTGTGTAGGAGGTCACGACCTCATAAAATTCATAAACATGTAAATTTGTTCCGAAATAATAAATATCCTTTCTTCTTTCTGTCCGGTGCATGGGAATGATTAATTAAATCCCTGTCGCATACACGTAGATACAGAAATACGTAGGCACTGTAGTAACTGCGGCACACAGAGAGGAAAAACATATCTTTCATCAGTAAATCATCTCCGAATTGGTTTACACAATATACATGCTGTATATATATCTATAGATGCGCGTACATGTGTATGTGCGTGTTAGAGATTTGTGTCCCTAAACGCTATAGAAGACATACTGGTATTAATGTCGACCTCGGCGAAGGCAACGTAAGGCAACACTGAATTGGCAGAGTACGTTAGCAGTTCCATTCAATTTGGTCGGGGATGTATTTTCCTCTTTGTCCCGTTTTCTTGACTCCGGCAGAGACATTTATCTAAGAAACGATAAATGGAGGAAACTTTTAACAAGGTTTTCATTACGACGCTCACCTTGCACTGCCTCATAATGCCGACTAGGAATCCTTCTCCAGCTTCCACGTCTTCCTCTTCTTCTTCTCTCTTTTTTCCTTTCTTATTTCGAGATTTATAACCCCTTAAATCCTCTTCGATCTTTAAATTTCAAAGTTAGTTACTATATCTTTACGGGGTCTAATAAAAAATTAAATTTATTGAGATACGGGACCCCATATCCCTTACTTCCTAGTTCATCTCTCGGAACGGAAAAGTTTCTTCGTTAAAGGAGGACATTGTTTTCCCTTTTCAGGTAGAATAAAAATAAATATTTTCCTCTAATATTTTTTTTGTGTTTGACGTCCGGCTACATAAATTTTCTGTTTTCCAAGGGAAAATTGAAAACATAGATTATTTGGAAGAAATATACGTGTGCGAGTTATATTTATTATTTCCCAGTTACTTTTCTCCCTAAAATATCTGAGTAAGGTTCCATATATATTATTGGGGCGTTCTTGACCTTGCGGACGAAGTAATTAAGGCCGATATTAAAGAATGAAAGTAATTTGTTTTCAAACAGCCCACGCAGTATCTTTATATTGTAAATAATTGTATGGAATAAGAATGCGAATTGGTGGCATCCAATAGAATTAAAAATTGAAACGATGGATTGTTACTTTACACTGCAATGTAAAACCATTATTTTTCTTAATATTGTATTTCGATTAAGTGTGCGAAACCTTTATAAGATGATATCATGAACTAATAATAATATTGATAATGAAAATAATAGTTTATTTCATATAATTGCAGTGAATACTTCGAATAGCCAAAAGAAGTAATGTGCATACAATTGTATACAAAGTATTACATACGAGGGTGGTCCCATAAGTACCTGCTCTGGCCTAGAGATGGCAATAGTTAAAAACTATCACTATGTTAGAAAGTACACAGTCTATAAGGCATATACTTCAAGCTTGAAGAAGCCACGTTGTTCAGTATTCGTTTGGCAGCCATTAATAATGCACGTTTTCATTGAATTTGCAAAAATTGAGAAAATTGGTCATCGTTACATGATACCGTACTTTTATTTGAAAGACCTCAGCCCAACCAATATAAAAGCTGAACTGGATTCTACTCTGAATAAGTCTGCTCCTTCGTTTACAATAGTGAAATATTGGGAAACAGAGTTTAAAAGAGGCCGTATGAACTGCCAAGACGAGCATCGCAGTAGTCGACCAAATGAGGTGACGACTCGAAAAATGGTGATGAAAATCCACAAAGCGGTACTGATTGATCATCGACTGAAAGTGCGAGAGCTATTAGACATAGGCATTTCAAAAAGTGCGGTACATCGCATATTATCTGAAAATTTGGACAAGAGAGCTGCGTACAAGATGGGTGCCGCACTTGCTCACAATCGAGCAAAAACAGTGTCGTGCAGATGTTTCAATTGAGTGTTTAGCGAAGTTTCACATCAGCAAAGCAGAATTTTGGCGCCGTTTCATAACCATGAATGAAACATGAGTCCATCACTTCACATCCGAGACAAAAGATCGACGAAAACAATAGACTCAAAAGGGAGAACCGACTCCAAAGAAG
>JAVIWB010001975.1:0-27269 GCA_031893035.1 Dermolepida albohirtum | reverse complement strand
GTTTGATTGTTTTTTAGGTGTGTACTTATAGATTGTGACACGACTGTTACGCTGCTTCAAACCAGAACATTGTATCTCGGAACATTGTATCTCTTCTCGTTCCGAAGCGGCAACTGACTTTCAAAAGTGATTGTTTTTTAGGTGTGTACTTATAGATTGTGACACGACTGTTACGCTGCTTCAAACCAGAACATTGTATCTCTTCTCGTTCCGAAGTTATTAGCGACTTTAGAACGCCATAAGACAGAGCTCACATGTAGCGTTAGGCGGAAACTGACTTTCAAAAGTGATTGTTTTTTAGGTGTGTACTTATAGATTGTGACACGACTGTTACGCTGCTTCAAACCAGAACATTGTATCTCTTCTCGTTCCGAAGTTATTAGCGACTTTAGAACGCCATAAGACAGAGCTCACATGTAGCGTTAGGCGGAAACTGACTTTCAAAAGTGATTGTTTTTTAGGTGTGTACTTATAGATTGTGACACGACTGTTACGCTGCTTCAAACCAGAACATTGTATCTCTTCTCGTTCCGAAGTTATTAGCGACTTTAGAACGCCATAAGACAGAGCTCACATGTAGCGTTAGGCGGAAACTGACTTTCAAAAGTGATTGTTTTTTAGGTGTGTACTTATAGATTGTGACACGACTGTTACGCTGCTTCAAACCAGAACATTGTATCTCTTCTCGTTCCGAAGTTATTAGCGACTTTAGAACGCCATAAGACAGAGCTCACATGTAGCGTTAGGCGGAAACTGACTTTCAAAAGTGATTGTTTTTTAGGTGTGTACTTATAGATTGTGACACGACTGTTACGCTGCTTCAAACCAGAACATTGTATCTCTTCTCGTTCCGAAGTTATTAGCGACCTTAGAACGCCATAAGACAGAGCTCACATGTAGCGTTAGGCGGAAACTGACTTTCAAAAGTGATTGTTTTTTAGGTGTGTACTTATAGATTGTGACACGACTGTTACGCTGCTTCAAACCAGAACATTGTATCTCTTCTCGTTCCGAAGTTATTAGCGACTTTAGAACGCCATAAGACAGAGCGCACATGTAGCGTTAGGCGGAAACTGACTTTCAAAAGTGATTGTTTTTTAGGTGTGTACTGATAGATTGTGACACGACTGTTACGCTGCTTCAAACCGGAACATTGTATCTCTTCTCGTTCCGAAGTTATTAGCGACTTTAGAACGCCATAAGACAGAGCTCACATGTAGCGTTAGGCGGAAACTGACTTTCAAAAGTGATTGTTTTTTAGGTGTGTACTTATAGATTGTGACACGACTGTTACGCTGCTTCAAACCAGAACATTGTATCTCTTCTCGTTCCGAAGTTATTAGCGACTTTAGAACGCCATAAGACAGAGCTCACATGTAGCGTTAGGCGGAAACTGACTTTCAAAAGTGATTGTTTTTTAGGTGTGTACTTATAGATTGTGACACGACTGTTACGCTGCTTCAAACCAGAACATTGTATCTCTTCTCGTTCCGAAGTTATTAGCGACTTTAGAACGCCATAAGACAGAGCTCACATGTAGCGTTAGGCGGAAACTGACTTTCAAAAGTGATTGTTTTTTAGGTGTGTACTTATAGATTGTGACACGACTGTTACGCTGCTTCAAACCAGAACATTGTATCTCTTCTCGTTCCGAAGTTATTAGCGACTTTAGAACGCCATAAGACAGAGCTCACATGTAGCGTTAGGCGGCAACTGACTTTCAAAAGTGATTGTTTTTTAGGTGTGTACTTATAGATTGTGACACGACTGTTACGCTGCTTCAAACCAGAACATTGTATCTCTTCTCGTTCCGAAGTTATTAGCGACTTTAGAACGCCATAAGACAGAGCTCACATGTAGCGTTAGGCGGAAACTGACTTTCAAAAGTGATTGTTTTTTAGGTGTGTACTTATAGATTGTGACACGACTGTTACGCTGCTTCAAACCAGAACATTGTATCTCTTCTCGTTCCGAAGTTATTAGCGACTTTAGAACGCCATAAGACAGAGCTCACATGTAGCGTTAGGCGGCAACTGACTTTCAAAAGTGATTGTTTTTTAGGTGTGTACTTTCAAAAGTGTATTGTTTTCAAAAGTGATTGTTTTTTAGGTGTGTACTTATAGATTGTGACACGACTGTTACGCTGCTTCAAACCAGAACATTGTATCTCTTCTCGTTCCGAAGTTATTAGCGACCTTAGAACGCCATAAGACAGAGCTCACATGTAGCGTTAGGCGGAAACTGACTTTCAAAAGTGATTGTTTTTTAGGTGTGTACTTATAGATTGTGACACGACTGTTACGCTGCTTCAAACCAGAACATTGTATCTCTTCTCGTTCCGAAGTTATTAGCGACCTTAGAACGCCATAAGACAGAGCTCACATGTAGCGTTAGGCGGAAACTGACTTTCAAAAGTGATTGTTTTTTAGGTGTGTACTTATAGATTGTGACACGACTGTTACGCTGCTTCAAACCAGAACATTGTATCTCTTCTCGTTCCGAAGTTATTAGCGACCTTAGAACGCCATAAGACAGAGCTCACATGTAGCGTTAGGCGGAAACTGACTTTCAAAAGTGATTGTTTTTTAGGTGTGTACTTATAGATTGTGACACGACTGTTACGCTGCTTCAAACCAGAACATTGTATCTCTTCTCGTTCCGAAGTTATTAGCGACCTTAGAACGCCATAAGACAGAGCTCACATGTAGCGTTAGGCGGAAACTGACTTTCAAAAGTGATTGTTTTTTAGGTGTGTACTTATAGATTGTGACACGACTGTTACGCTGCTTCAAACCAGAACATTGTATCTCTTCTCGTTCCGAAGTTATTAGCGACCTTAGAACGCCATAAGACAGAGCTCACATGTAGCGTTAGGCGGAAACTGACTTTCAAAAGTGATTGTTTTTTAGGTGTGTACTTATAGATTGTGACACGACTGTTACGCTGCTTCAAACCAGAACATTGTATCTCTTCTCGTTCCGAAGTTATTAGCGACCTTAGAACGCCATAAGACAGAGCTCACATGTAGCGTTAGGCGGAAACTGACTTTCAAAAGTGATTGTTTTTTAGGTGTGTACTTATAGATTGTGACACGACTGTTACGCTGCTTCAAACCAGAACATTGTATCTCTTCTCGTTCCGAAGTTATTAGCGACCTTAGAACGCCATAAGACAGAGCTCACATGTAGCGTTAGGCGGAAACTGACTTTCAAAAGTGATTGTTTTTTAGGTGTGTACTTATAGATTGTGACACGACTGTTACGCTGCTTCAAACCAGAACATTGTATCTCTTCTCGTTCCGAAGTTATTAGCGACCTTAGAACGCCATAAGACAGAGCTCACATGTAGCGTTAGGCGGAAACTGACTTTCAAAAGTGATTGTTTTTTAGGTGTGTACTTATAGATTGTGACACGACTGTTACGCTGCTTCAAACCAGAACATTGTATCTCTTCTCGTTCCGAAGTTATTAGCGACTTTAGAACGCCATAAGACAGAGCTCACATGTAGCGTTAGGCGGAAACTGACTTTCAAAAGTGATTGTTTTTTAGGTGTGTACTTATAGATTGTGACACGACTGTTACGCTGCTTCAAACCAGAACATTGTATCTCTTCTCGTTCCGAAGTTATTAGCGACCTTAGAACGCCATAAGACAGAGCTCACATGTAGCGTTAGGCGGAAACTGACTTTCAAAAGTGATTGTTTTTTAGGTGTGTACTTATAGATTGTGACACGACTGTTACGCTGCTTCAAACCAGAACATTGTATCTCTTCTCGTTCCGAAGTTATTAGCGACCTTAGAACGCCATAAGACAGAGCTCACATGTAGCGTTAGGCGGAAACTGACTTTCAAAAGTGATTGTTTTTTAGGTGTGTACTTATAGCGACTGTTACGCTGCTTTAAACCAGAACATTGTATCTCTTCTCGTTCCGAAGTTATTAGCGACCTTAGAACGCCATCAGACAGAGCTCACATGTAGCGTTAGGCGGAAACTGACTTTCAAAAGTGATTGTTTTTTAGGTGTGTACTTATAGATTGTGACACGACTGTTACGCTGCTTCAAACCAGAACATTGTATCTCTTCTCGTTCCGAAGTTATTAGCGACCTTAGAACGCCATCAGACAGAGCTCACATGTAGCGTTAGGCGGAAACTGACTTTCAAAAGTGATTGTTTTTTAGGTGTGTACTTATAGATTGTGACACGACTGTTACGCTGCTTCAAACCAGAACATTGTATCTCTTCTCGTTCCGAAGTTATTAGCGACCTTAGAACGCCATCAGACAGAGCTCACATGTAGCGTTAGGCGGAAACTGACTTTCAAAAGTGATTGTTTTTTAGGTGTGTACTTATAGATTGTGACACGACTGTTACGCTGCTTCAAACCAGAACATTGTATCTCTTCTCGTTCCGAAGTTATTAGCGACCTTAGAACGCCATCAGACAGAGCTCACATGTAGCGTTAGGCGGAAACTGACTTTCAAAAGTGATTGTTTTTTAGGTGTGTACTTATAGATTGTGACACGACTGTTACGCTGCTTCAAACCAGAACATTGTATCTCTTCTCGTTCCGAAGTTATTAGCGACCTTAGAACGCCATCAGACAGAGCTCACATGTAGCGTTAGGCGGAAACTGACTTTCAAAAGTGATTGTTTTTTAGGTGTGTACTTATAGATTGTGACACGACTGTTACGCTGCTTCAAACCAGAACATTGTATTCTTCTCGTTCCGAAGTTATTAGCGACCTTAGAACGCCATCAGACAGAGCTCACATGTAGCGTTAGGCGGAAACTGACTTTCAAAAGTGATTGTTTTTTAGGTGTGTACTTATAGATTGTGACACGACTGTTACGCTGCTTCAAACCAGAACATTGTATCTCTTCTCGTTCCGAAGTTATTAGCGACCTTAGAACGCCATCAGACAGAGCTCACATGTAGCGTTAGGCGGAAACTGACTTTCAAAAGTGATTGTTTTTTAGGTGTGTACTTATAGATTGTGACACGACTGTTACGCTGCTTCAAACCAGAACATTGTATCTCTTCTCGTTCCGAAGTTATTAGCGACCTTAGAACGCCATCAGACAGAGCTCACATGTAGCGTTAGGCGGAAACTGACTTTCAAAAGTGATTGTTTTTTAGGTGTGTACTTATAGATTGTGACACGACTGTTACGCTGCTTCAAACCAGAACATTGTATCTCTTCTCGTTCCGAAGTTATTAGCGACCTTAGAACGCCATCAGACAGAGCTCACATGTAGCGTTAGGCGGAAACTGACTTTCAAAAGTGATTGTTTTTTAGGTGTGTACTTATAGATTGTGACACGACTGTTACGCTGCTTCAAACCAGAACATTGTATCTCTTCTCGTTCCGAAGTTATTAGCGACCTTAGAACGCCATCAGACAGAGCTCACATGTAGCGTTAGGCGGAAACTGACTTTCAAAAGTGATTGTTTTTTAGGTGTGTACTTATAGATTGTGACACGACTGTTACGCTGCTTCAAACCAGAACATTGTATCTCTTCTCGTTCCGAAGTTATTAGCGACCTTAGAACGCCATCAGACAGAGCTCACATGTAGCGTTAGGCGGAAACTGACTTTCAAAAGTGATTGTTTTTTAGGTGTGTACTTATAGATTGTGACACGACTGTTACGCTGCTTCAAACCAGAACATTGTATCTCTTCTCGTTCCGAAGTTATTAGCGACCTTAGAACGCCATCAGACAGAGCTCACATGTAGCGTTAGGCGGAAACTGACTTTCAAAAGTGATTGTTTTTTAGGTGTGTACTTATAGATTGTGACACGACTGTTACGCTGCTTCAAACCAGAACATTGTATCTCTTCTCGTTCCGAAGTTATTAGCGACCTTAGAACGCCATCAGACAGAGCTCACATGTAGCGTTAGGCGGAAACTGACTTTCAAAAGTGATTGTTTTTTAGGTGTGTACTTATAGATTGTGACACGACTGTTACGCTGCTTCAAACCAGAACATTGTATCTCTTCTCGTTCCGAAGTTATTAGCGACCTTAGAACGCCATCAGACAGAGCTCACATGTAGCGTTAGGCGGAAACTGACTTTCAAAAGTGATTGTTTTTTAGGTGTGTACTTATAGATTGTGACACGACTGTTACGCTGCTTCAAACCAGAACATTGTATCTCTTCTCGTTCCGAAGTTATTAGCGACCTTAGAACGCCATCAGACAGAGCTCACATGTAGCGTTAGGCGGAAACTGACTTTCAAAAGTGATTGTTTTTTAGGTGTGTACTTATAGATTGTGACACGACTGTTACGCTGCTTCAAACCAGAACATTGTATCTCTTCTCGTTCCGAAGTTATTAGCGACCTTAGAACGCCATCAGACAGAGCTCACATGTAGCGTTAGGCGGAAACTGACTTTCAAAAGTGATTGTTTTTTAGGTGTGTACTTATAGATTGTGACACGACTGTTACGCTGCTTCAAACCAGAACATTGTATCTCTTCTCGTTCCGAAGTTATTAGCGACCTTAGAACGCCATCAGACAGAGCTCACATGTAGCGTTAGGCGGAAACTGACTTTCAAAAGTGATTGTTTTTTAGGTGTGTACTTATAGATTGTGACACGACTGTTACGCTGCTTCAAACCAGAACATTGTATCTCTTCTCGTTCCGAAGTTATTAGCGACCTTAGAACGCCATCAGACAGAGCTCACATGTAGCGTTAGGCGGAAACTGACTTTCAAAAGTGATTGTTTTTTAGGTGTGTACTTATAGATTGTGACACGACTGTTACGCTGCTTCAAACCAGAACATTGTATCTCTTCTCGTTCCGAAGTTATTAGCGACCTTAGAACGCCATCAGACAGAGCTCACATGTAGCGTTAGGCGGAAACTGACTTTCAAAAGTGATTGTTTTTTAGGTGTGTACTTATAGATTGTGACACGACTGTTACGCTGCTTCAAACCAGAACATTGTATCTCTTCTCGTTCCGAAGTTATTAGCGACCTTAGAACGCCATCAGACAGAGCTCACATGTAGCGTTAGGCGGAAACTGACTTTCAAAAGTGATTGTTTTTTAGGTGTGTACTTATAGATTGTGACACGACTGTTACGCTGCTTCAAACCAGAACATTGTATCTCTTCTCGTTCCGAAGTTATTAGCGACCTTAGAACGCCATCAGACAGAGCTCACATGTAGCGTTAGGCGGAAACTGACTTTCAAAAGTGATTGTTTTTTAGGTGTGTACTTATAGATTGTGACACGACTGTTACGCTGCTTCAAACCAGAACATTGTATCTCTTCTCGTTCCGAAGTTATTAGCGACCTTAGAACGCCATCAGACAGAGCTCACATGTAGCGTTAGGCGGAAACTGACTTTCAAAAGTGATTGTTTTTTAGGTGTGTACTTATAGATTGTGACACGACTGTTACGCTGCTTCAAACCAGAACATTGTATCTCTTCTCGTTCCGAAGTTATTAGCGACCTTAGAACGCCATCAGACAGAGCTCACATGTAGCGTTAGGCGGAAACTGACTTTCAAAAGTGATTGTTTTTTAGGTGTGTACTTATAGATTGTGACACGACTGTTACGCTGCTTCAAACCAGAACATTGTATCTCTTCTCGTTCCGAAGTTATTAGCGACCTTAGAACGCCATCAGACAGAGCTCACATGTAGCGTTAGGCGGAAACTGACTTTCAAAAGTGATTGTTTTTTAGGTGTGTACTTATAGATTGTGACACGACTGTTACGCTGCTTCAAACCAGAACATTGTATCTCTTCTCGTTCCGAAGTTATTAGCGACCTTAGAACGCCATCAGACAGAGCTCACATGTAGCGTTAGGCGGAAACTGACTTTCAAAAGTGATTGTTTTTTAGGTGTGTACTTATAGATTGTGACACGACTGTTACGCTGCTTCAAACCAGAACATTGTATCTCTTCTCGTTCCGAAGTTATTAGCGACCTTAGAACGCCATCAGACAGAGCTCACATGTAGCGTTAGGCGGAAACTGACTTTCAAAAGTGATTGTTTTTAGGTGTGTACTTATAGATTGTGACACGACTGTTACGCTGCTTCAAACCAGAACATTGTATCTCTTCTCGTTCCGAAGTTATTAGCGACCTTAGAACGCCATCAGACAGAGCTCACAGAACATTGTATCTCTTCTCGTTCCGAAGTTATTAGCGACCTTAGAACGCCATCAGACAGAGCTCACATGTAGCGTTAGGCGGAAACTGACTTTCAAAAGTGATTGTTTTTTAGGTGTGTACTTATAGACTGTGACACGACTGTTTCCGAAGTTATTAGCAACCTTAGAACGCCATAAGACAGAGCTCACATGTAGCGTTAGGCGGAAACTGACTTTCAAAAGTGATTGTTTTTTAGGTGTGTACTTATAGATTGTGACACGACTGTTACGCTGCTTCAAACCAGAACATTGTATCTCTTCTCGTTCCGAAGTTATTAGCAACCTTAGAACGCCATAAGACAGAGCTCACATGTAGCGTTAGGCGGAAACTGACTTTCAAAAGTGATTGTTTTTTAGGTGTGTACTTATAGATTGTGACACGACTGTTACGCTGCTTCAAACCAGAACATTGTATCTCTTCTCGTTCCGAAGTTATTAGCAACCTTAGAACGCCATAAGACAGAGCTCACATGTAGCGTTAGGCGGAAACTGACTTTCAAAAGTGATTGTTTTTTAGGTGTGTACTTATAGATTGTGACACGACTGTTACGCTGCTTCAAACCAGAACATTGTATCTCTTCTCGTTCCGAAGTTATTAGCAACCTTAGAACGCCATAAGACAGAGCTCACATGTAGCGTTAGGCGGAAACTGACTTTCAAAAGTGATTGTTTTTTAGGTGTGTACTTATAGATTGTGACACGACTGTTACGCTGCTTCAAACCAGAACATTGTATCTCTTCTCGTTCCGAAGTTATTAGCAACCTTAGAACGCCATAAGACAGAGCTCACATGTAGCGTTAGGCGGAAACTGACTTTCAAAAGTGATTGTTTTTTAGGTGTGTACTTATAGATTGTGACACGACTGTTACGCTGCTTCAAACCAGAACATTGTATCTCTTCTCGTTCCGAAGTTATTAGCAACCTTAGAACGCCATAAGACAGAGCTCACATGTAGCGTTAGGCGGAAACTGACTTTCAAAAGTGATTGTTTTTTAGGTGTGTACTTATAGATTGTGACACGACTGTTACGCTGCTTCAAACCAGAACATTGTATCTCTTCTCGTTCCGAAGTTATTAGCAACCTTAGAACGCCATAAGACAGAGCTCACATGTAGCGTTAGGCGGAAACTGACTTTCAAAAGTGATTGTTTTTTAGGTGTGTACTTATAGATTGTGACACGACTGTTACGCTGCTTCAAACCAGAACATTGTATCTCTTCTCGTTCCGAAGTTATTAGCAACCTTAGAACGCCATAAGACAGAGCTCACATGTAGCGTTAGGCGGAAACTGACTTTCAAAAGTGATTGTTTTTTAGGTGTGTACTTATAGATTGTGACACGACTGTTACGCTGCTTCAAACCAGAACATTGTATCTCTTCTCGTTCCGAAGTTATTAGCAACCTTAGAACGCCATAAGACAGAGCTCACATGTAGCGTTAGGCGGAAACTGACTTTCAAAAGTGATTGTTTTTTAGGTGTGTACTTATAGATTGTGACACGACTGTTACGCTGCTTCAAACCAGAACATTGTATCTCTTCTCGTTCCGAAGTTATTAGCAACCTTAGAACGCCATAAGACAGAGCTCACATGTAGCGTTAGGCGGAAACTGACTTTCAAAAGTGATTGTTTTTTAGGTGTGTACTTATAGATTGTGACACGACTGTTACGCTGCTTCAAACCAGAACATTGTATCTCTTCTCGTTCCGAAGTTATTAGCAACCTTAGAACGCCATAAGACAGAGCTCACATGTAGCGTTAGGCGGAAACTGACTTTCAAAAGTGATTGTTTTTTAGGTGTGTACTTATAGATTGTGACACGACTGTTACGCTGCTTCAAACCAGAACATTGTATCTCTTCTCGTTCCGAAGTTATTAGCAACCTTAGAACGCCATAAGACAGAGCTCACATGTAGCGTTAGGCGGAAACTGACTTTCAAAAGTGATTGTTTTTTAGGTGTGTACTTATAGATTGTGACACGACTGTTACGCTGCTTCAAACCAGAACATTGTATCTCTTCTCGTTCCGAAGTTATTAGCAACCTTAGAACGCCATAAGACAGAGCTCACATGTAGCGTTAGGCGGAAACTGACTTTCAAAAGTGATTGTTTTTTAGGTGTGTACTTATAGATTGTGACACGACTGTTACGCTGCTTCAAACCAGAACATTGTATCTCTTCTCGTTCCGAAGTTATTAGCAACCTTAGAACGCCATAAGACAGAGCTCACATGTAGCGTTAGGCGGAAACTGACTTTCAAAAGTGATTGTTTTTTAGGTGTGTACTTATAGATTGTGACACGACTGTTACGCTGCTTCAAACCAGAACATTGTATCTCTTCTCGTTCCGAAGTTATTAGCAACCTTAGAACGCCATAAGACAGAGCTCACATGTAGCGTTAGGCGGAAACTGACTTTCAAAAGTGATTGTTTTTTAGGTGTGTACTTATAGATTGTGACACGACTGTTACGCTGCTTCAAACCAGAACATTGTATCTCTTCTCGTTCCGAAGTTATTAGCAACCTTAGAACGCCATAAGACAGAGCTCACATGTAGCGTTAGGCGGAAACTGACTTTCAAAAGTGATTGTTTTTTAGGTGTGTACTTATAGATTGTGACACGACTGTTACGCTGCTTCAAACCAGAACATTGTATCTCTTCTCGTTCCGAAGTTATTAGCAACCTTAGAACGCCATAAGACAGAGCTCACATGTAGCGTTAGGCGGAAACTGACTTTCAAAAGTGATTGTTTTTTAGGTGTGTACTTATAGATTGTGACACGACTGTTACGCTGCTTCAAACCAGAACATTGTATCTCTTCTCGTTCCGAAGTTATTAGCAACCTTAGAACGCCATAAGACAGAGCTCACATGTAGCGTTAGGCGGAAACTGACTTTCAAAAGTGATTGTTTTTTAGGTGTGTACTTATAGATTGTGACACGACTGTTACGCTGCTTCAAACCAGAACATTGTATCTCTTCTCGTTCCGAAGTTATTAGCAACCTTAGAACGCCATAAGACAGAGCTCACATGTAGCGTTAGGCGGAAACTGACTTTCAAAAGTGATTGTTTTTTAGGTGTGTACTTATAGATTGTGACACGACTGTTACGCTGCTTCAAACCAGAACATTGTATCTCTTCTCGTTCCGAAGTTATTAGCAACCTTAGAACGCCATAAGACAGAGCTCACATGTAGCGTTAGGCGGAAACTGACTTTCAAAAGTGATTGTTTTTTAGGTGTGTACTTATAGATTGTGACACGACTGTTACGCTGCTTCAAACCAGAACATTGTATCTCTTCTCGTTCCGAAGTTATTAGCAACCTTAGAACGCCATAAGACAGAGCTCACATGTAGCGTTAGGCGGAAACTGACTTTCAAAAGTGATTGTTTTTTAGGTGTGTACTTATAGATTGTGACACGACTGTTACGCTGCTTCAAACCAGAACATTGTATCTCTTCTCGTTCCGAAGTTATTAGCAACCTTAGAACGCCATAAGACAGAGCTCACATGTAGCGTTAGGCGGAAACTGACTTTCAAAAGTGATTGTTTTTTAGGTGTGTACTTATAGATTGTGACACGACTGTTACGCTGCTTCAAACCAGAACATTGTATCTCTTCTCGTTCCGAAGTTATTAGCAACCTTAGAACGCCATAAGACAGAGCTCACATGTAGCGTTAGGCGGAAACTGACTTTCAAAAGTGATTGTTTTTTAGGTGTGTACTTATAGATTGTGACACGACTGTTACGCTGCTTCAAACCAGAACATTGTATCTCTTCTCGTTCCGAAGTTATTAGCAACCTTAGAACGCCATAAGACAGAGCTCACATGTAGCGTTAGGCGGAAACTGACTTTCAAAAGTGATTGTTTTTTAGGTGTGTACTTATAGATTGTGACACGACTGTTACGCTGCTTCAAACCAGAACATTGTATCTCTTCTCGTTCCGAAGTTATTAGCAACCTTAGAACGCCATAAGACAGAGCTCACATGTAGCGTTAGGCGGAAACTGACTTTCAAAAGTGATTGTTTTTTAGGTGTGTACTTATAGATTGTGACACGACTGTTACGCTGCTTCAAACCAGAACATTGTATCTCTTCTCGTTCCGAAGTTATTAGCAACCTTAGAACGCCATAAGACAGAGCTCACATGTAGCGTTAGGCGGAAACTGACTTTCAAAAGTGATTGTTTTTTAGGTGTGTACTTATAGATTGTGACACGACTGTTACGCTGCTTCAAACCAGAACATTGTATCTCTTCTCGTTCCGAAGTTATTAGCAACCTTAGAACGCCATAAGACAGAGCTCACATGTAGCGTTAGGCGGAAACTGACTTTCAAAAGTGATTGTTTTTTAGGTGTGTACTTATAGATTGTGACACGACTGTTACGCTGCTTCAAACCAGAACATTGTATCTCTTCTCGTTCCGAAGTTATTAGCAACCTTAGAACGCCATAAGACAGAGCTCACATGTAGCGTTAGGCGGAAACTGACTTTCAAAAGTGATTGTTTTTTAGGTGTGTACTTATAGATTGTGACACGACTGTTACGCTGCTTCAAACCAGAACATTGTATCTCTTCTCGTTCCGAAGTTATTAGCAACCTTAGAACGCCATAAGACAGAGCTCACATGTAGCGTTAGGCGGAAACTGACTTTCAAAAGTGATTGTTTTTTAGGTGTGTACTTATAGATTGTGACACGACTGTTACGCTGCTTCAAACCAGAACATTGTATCTCTTCTCGTTCCGAAGTTATTAGCAACCTTAGAACGCCATAAGACAGAGCTCACATGTAGCGTTAGGCGGAAACTGACTTTCAAAAGTGATTGTTTTTTAGGTGTGTACTTATAGATTGTGACACGACTGTTACGCTGCTTCAAACCAGAACATTGTATCTCTTCTCGTTCCGAAGTTATTAGCAACCTTAGAACGCCATAAGACAGAGCTCACATGTAGCGTTAGGCGGAAACTGACTTTCAAAAGTGATTGTTTTTTAGGTGTGTACTTATAGATTGTGACACGACTGTTACGCTGCTTCAAACCAGAACATTGTATCTCTTCTCGTTCCGAAGTTATTAGCAACCTTAGAACGCCATAAGACAGAGCTCACATGTAGCGTTAGGCGGAAACTGACTTTCAAAAGTGATTGTTTTTTAGGTGTGTACTTATAGATTGTGACACGACTGTTACGCTGCTTCAAACCAGAACATTGTATCTCTTCTCGTTCCGAAGTTATTAGCAACCTTAGAACGCCATAAGACAGAGCTCACATGTAGCGTTAGGCGGAAACTGACTTTCAAAAGTGATTGTTTTTTAGGTGTGTACTTATAGATTGTGACACGACTGTTACGCTGCTTCAAACCAGAACATTGTATCTCTTCTCGTTCCGAAGTTATTAGCAACCTTAGAACGCCATAAGACAGAGCTCACATGTAGCGTTAGGCGGAAACTGACTTTCAAAAGTGATTGTTTTTTAGGTGTGTACTTATAGATTGTGACACGACTGTTACGCTGCTTCAAACCAGAACATTGTATCTCTTCTCGTTCCGAAGTTATTAGCAACCTTAGAACGCCATAAGACAGAGCTCACATGTAGCGTTAGGCGGAAACTGACTTTCAAAAGTGATTGTTTTTTAGGTGTGTACTTATAGATTGTGACACGACTGTTACGCTGCTTCAAACCAGAACATTGTATCTCTTCTCGTTCCGAAGTTATTAGCAACCTTAGAACGCCATAAGACAGAGCTCACATGTAGCGTTAGGCGGAAACTGACTTTCAAAAGTGATTGTTTTTTAGGTGTGTACTTATAGATTGTGACACGACTGTTACGCTGCTTCAAACCAGAACATTGTATCTCTTCTCGTTCCGAAGTTATTAGCAACCTTAGAACGCCATAAGACAGAGCTCACATGTAGCGTTAGGCGGAAACTGACTTTCAAAAGTGATTGTTTTTTAGGTGTGTACTTATAGATTGTGACACGACTGTTACGCTGCTTCAAACCAGAACATTGTATCTCTTCTCGTTCCGAAGTTATTAGCAACCTTAGAACGCCATAAGACAGAGCTCACATGTAGCGTTAGGCGGAAACTGACTTTCAAAAGTCCATAAGACAGAGCCCACATGTAGCGTTAGTCGGAAACTGACTTTCAAAAGTGATTGTTTTTTAGGTGTGTACTTATAGATTGTGACACGACTGTTACGCTGCTTCAAACCAGAACATTGTATCTCTTCTCGTTCCGAAGTTATTAGCAACCTTAGAACGCCATAAGACAGAGCTCACATGTAGCGTTAGGCGGAAACTGACTACTTATAGATTGTGACACGACTGTTACGCTGCTTCAAACCAGAACATTGTATCTCTTCTCGTTCCGAAGTTATTAGCAACCTTAGAACGCCATAAGACAGAGCTCACATGTAGCGTTAGGCGGAAACTGACTTTCAAAAGTGATTGTTTTTTAGGTGTGTACTTATAGATTGTGACACGACTGTTACGCTGCTTCAAACCAGAACATTGTATCTCTTCTCGTTCCGAAGTTATTAGCAACCTTAGAACGCCATAAGACAGAGCTCACATGTAGCGTTAGTCGGAAACTGACTTTCAAAAGTGATTGTTTTTTAGGTGTGTACTTATAGATTGTGACACGACTGTTACGCTGCTTCAAACCAGAACATTGTATCTCTTCTCGTTCCGAAGTTATTAGCAACCTTAGAACGCCATAAGACAGAGCTCACATGTAGCGTTAGTCGGAAACTGACTTTCAAAAGTGATTGTTTTTTAGGTGTGTACTTATAGATTGTGACACGACTGTTACGCTGCTTCAAACCAGAACATTGTATCTCTTCTCGTTCCGAAGTTATTAGCAACCTTAGAACGCCATAAGACAGAGCTCACATGTAGCGTTAGTCGGAAACTGACTTTCAAAAGTGATTGTTTTTTAGGTGTGTACTTATAGATTGTGACACGACTGTTACGCTGCTTCAAACCAGAACATTGTATCTCTTCTCGTTCCGAAGTTATTAGCAACCTTAGAACGCCATAAGACAGAGCTCACATGTAGCGTTAGGCGGAAACTGACTTTCAAAAGTGATTGTTTTTTAGGTGTGTACTTATAGATTGTGACACGACTGTTACGCTGCTTCAAACCAGAACATTGTATCTCTTCTCGTTCCGAAGTTATTAGCGACCTTAGAACGCCATAAGACAGAGCTCACATGTAGCGTTAGTCGGAAACTGACTTTCAAAAGTGATTGTTTTTTAGGTGTGTACTTATAGATTGTGACACGACTGTTACGCTGCTTCAAACCAGAACATTGTATCTCTTCTCGTTCCGAAGTTATTAGCGACCTTAGAACGCCATCAGACAGAGCTCACATGTAGCGTTAGGCGGAAACTGACTTTCAAAAGTGATTGTTTTTTAGGTGTGTACTTATAGATTGTGACACGACTGTTACGCTGCTTCAAACCAGAACATTGTATCTCTTCTCGTTCCGAAGTTATTAGCACCCTTAGAACGCCATAAGACAGAGCTCACATGTAGCGTTAGTCGGAAACTGACTTTCAAAAGTGATTGTTTTTTAGGTGTGTACTTATAGATTGTGACACGACTGTTACGCTGCTTCAAACCAGAACATTGTATCTCTTCTCGTTCCGAAGTTATTAGCGACCTTAGAACGCCATCAGACAGAGCTCACATGTAGCGTTAGTCGGAAACTGACTTTCAAAAGTGATTGTTTTTTAGGTGTGTACTTATAGATTGTGACACGACTGTTACGCTGCTTCAAACCAGAACATTGTATCTCTTCTCGTTCCGAAGTTATTAGCGACCTTAGAACGCCATCAGACAGAGCTCACATGTAGCGTTAGTCGGAAACTGACTTTCAAAAGTGATTGTTTTTTAGGTGTGTACTTATAGATTGTGACACGACTGTTACGCTGCTTCAAACCAGAACATTGTATCTCTTCTCGTTCCGAAGTTATTAGCGACCTTAGAACGCCATCAGACAGAGCTCACATGTAGCGTTAGGCGGAAACTGACTTTCAAAAGTGATTGTTTTTTAGGTGTGTACTTATAGATTGTGACACGACTGTTACGCTGCTTCAAACCAGAACATTGTATCTCTTCTCGTTCCGAAGTTATTAGCGACCTTAGAACGCCATAAGACAGAGCTCACATGTAGCGTTAGGCGGAAACTGACTTTCAAAAGTGATTGTTTTTTAGGTGTGTACTTATAGATTGTGACACGACTGTTACGCTGCTTCAAACCAGAACATTGTATCTCTTCTCGTTCCGAAGTTATTAGCGACCTTAGAACGCCATCAGACAGAGCTCACATGTAGCGTTAGGCGGAAACTGACTTTCAAAAGTGATTGTTTTTTAGGTGTGTACTTATAGATTGTGACACGACTGTTACGCTGCTTCAAACCAGAACATTGTATCTCTTCTCGTTCCGAAGTTATTAGCGACCTTAGAACGCCATCAGACAGAGCTCACATGTAGCGTTAGGCGGAAACTGACTTTCAAAAGTGATTGTTTTTTAGGTGTGTACTTATAGATTGTGACACGACTGTTACGCTGCTTCAAACCAGAACATTGTATCTCTTCTCGTTCCGAAGTTATTAGCGACCTTAGAACGCCATCAGACAGAGCTCACATGTAGCGTTAGGCGGAAACTGACTTTCAAAAGTGATTGTTTTTTAGGTGTGTACTTATAGATTGTGACACGACTGTTACGCTGCTTCAAACCAGAACATTGTATCTCTTCTCGTTCCGAAGTTATTAGCGACCTTAGAACGCCATCAGACAGAGCTCACATGTAGCGTTAGGCGGAAACTGACTTTCAAAAGTGATTGTTTTTTAGGTGTGTACTTATAGATTGTGACACGACTGTTACGCTGCTTCAAACCAGAACATTGTATCTCTTCTCGTTCCGAAGTTATTAGCGACCTTAGAACGCCATCAGACAGAGCTCACATGTAGCGTTAGGCGGAAACTGACTTTCAAAAGTGATTGTTTTTTAGGTGTGTACTTATAGATTGTGACACGACTGTTACGCTGCTTCAAACCAGAACATTGTATCTCTTCTCGTTCCGAAGTTATTAGCGACCTTAGAACGCCATCAGACAGAGCTCACATGTAGCGTTAGGCGGAAACTGACTTTCAAAAGTGATTGTTTTTTAGGTGTGTACTTATAGATTGTGACACGACTGTTACGCTGCTTCAAACCAGAACATTGTATCTCTTCTCGTTCCGAAGTTATTAGCGACCTTAGAACGCCATCAGACAGAGCTCACATGTAGCGTTAGGCGGAAACTGACTTTCAAAAGTGATTGTTTTTTAGGTGTGTACTTATAGATTGTGACACGACTGTTACGCTGCTTCAAACCAGAACATTGTATCTCTTCTCGTTCCGAAGTTATTAGCGACCTTAGAACGCCATCAGACAGAGCTCACATGTAGCGTTAGGCGGAAACTGACTTTCAAAAGTGATTGTTTTTTAGGTGTGTACTTATAGATTGTGACACGACTGTTACGCTGCTTCAAACCAGAACATTGTATCTCTTCTCGTTCCGAAGTTATTAGCGACCTTAGAACGCCATCAGACAGAGCTCACATAGCGTTAGGCGGAAACTGACTTTCAAAAGTGATTGTTTTTTAGGTGTGTACTTATAGATTGTGACACGACTGTTACGCTGCTTCAAACCAGAACATTGTATCTCTTCTCGTTCCGAAGTTATTAGCGACCTTAGAACGCCATCAGACAGAGCTCACATGTAGCGTTAGGCGGAAACTGACTTTCAAAAGTGATTGTTTTTTAGGTGTGTACTTATAGATTGTGACACGACTGTTACGCTGCTTCAAACCAGAACATTGTATCTCTTCTCGTTCCGAAGTTATTAGCGACCTTAGAACGCCATCAGACAGAGCTCACATGTAGCGTTAGGCGGAAACTGACTTTCAAAAGTGATTGTTTTTTAGGTGTGTACTTATAGATTGTGACACGACTGTTACGCTGCTTCAAACCAGAACATTGTATCTCTTCTCGTTCCGAAGTTATTAGCGACCTTAGAACGCCATCAGACAGAGCTCACATGTAGCGTTAGGCGGAAACTGACTTTCAAAAGTGATTGTTTTTTAGGTGTGTACTTATAGATTGTGACACGACTGTTACGCTGCTTCAAACCAGAACATTGTATCTCTTCTCGTTCCGAAGTTATTAGCGACCTTAGAACGCCATCAGACAGAGCTCACATGTAGCGTTAGTCGGAAACTGACTTTCAAAAGTGATTGTTTTTTAGGTGTGTACTTATAGATTGTGACACGACTGTTACGCTGCTTCAAACCAGAACATTGTATCTCTTCTCGTTCCGAAGTTATTAGCGACCTTAGAACGCCATCAGACAGAGCTCACATGTAGCGTTAGGCGGAAACTGACTTTCAAAAGTGATTGTTTTTTAGGTGTGTACTTATAGATTGTGACACGACTGTTACGCTGCTTCAAACCAGAACATTGTATCTCTTCTCGTTCCGAAGTTATTAGCGACCTTAGAACGCCATCAGACAGAGCTCACATGTAGCGTTAGGCGGAAACTGACTTTCAAAAGTGATTGTTTTTTAGGTGTGTACTTATAGATTGTGACACGACTGTTACGCTGCTTCAAACCAGAACATTGTATCTCTTCTCGTTCCGAAGTTATTAGCGACCTTAGAACGCCATCAGACAGAGCTCACATGTAGCGTTAGGCGGAAACTGACTTTCAAAAGTGATTGTTTTTTAGGTGTGTACTTATAGATTGTGACACGACTGTTACGCTGCTTCAAACCAGAACATTGTATCTCTTCTCGTTCCGAAGTTATTAGCGACCTTAGAACGCCATCAGACAGAGCTCACATGTAGCGTTAGGCGGAAACTGACTTTCAAAAGTGATTGTTTTTTAGGTGTGTACTTATAGATTGTGACACGACTGTTACGCTGCTTCAAACCAGAACATTGTATCTCTTCTCGTTCCGAAGTTATTAGCGACCTTAGAACGCCATCAGACAGAGCTCACATGTAGCGTTAGGCGGAAACTGACTTTCAAAAGTGATTGTTTTTTAGGTGTGTACTTATAGATTGTGACACGACTGTTACGCTGCTTCAAACCAGAACATTGTATCTCTTCTCGTTCCGAAGTTATTAGCGACCTTAGAACGCCATCAGACAGAGCTCACATGTAGCGTTAGGCGGAAACTGACTTTCAAAAGTGATTGTTTTTTAGGTGTGTACTTATAGATTGTGACACGACTGTTACGCTGCTTCAAACCAGAACATTGTATCTCTTCTCGTTCCGAAGTTATTAGCGACCTTAGAACGCCATCAGACAGAGCTCACATGTAGCGTTAGGCGGAAACTGACTTTCAAAAGTGATTGTTTTTTAGGTGTGTACTTATAGATTGTGACACGACTGTTACGCTGCTTCAAACCAGAACATTGTATCTCTTCTCGTTCCGAAGTTATTAGCGACCTTAGAACGCCATCAGACAGAGCTCACATGTAGCGTTAGGCGGAAACTGACTTTCAAAAGTGATTGTTTTTTAGGTGTGTACTTATAGATTGTGACACGACTGTTACGCTGCTTCAAACCAGAACATTGTATCTCTTCTCGTTCCGAAGTTATTAGCGACCTTAGAACGCCATCAGACAGAGCTCACATGTAGCGTTAGGCGGAAACTGACTTTCAAAAGTGATTGTTTTTTAGGTGTGTACTTATAGATTGTGACACGACTGTTACGCTGCTTCAAACCAGAACATTGTATCTCTTCTCGTTCCGAAGTTATTAGCGACCTTAGAACGCCATCAGACAGAGCTCACATGTAGCGTTAGGCGGAAACTGACTTTCAAAAGTGATTGTTTTTTAGGTGTGTACTTATAGATTGTGACACGACTGTTACGCTGCTTCAAACCAGAACATTGTATCTCTTCTCGTTCCGAAGTTATTAGCGACCTTAGAACGCCATCAGACAGAGCTCACATGTAGCGTTAGGCGGAAACTGACTTTCAAAAGTGATTGTTTTTTAGGTGTGTACTTATAGATTGTGACACGACTGTTACGCTGCTTCAAACCAGAACATTGTATCTCTTCTCGTTCCGAAGTTATTAGCGACCTTAGAACGCCATCAGACAGAGCTCACATGTAGCGTTAGGCGGAAACTGACTTTCAAAAGTGATTGTTTTTTAGGTGTGTACTTATAGATTGTGACACGACTGTTACGCTGCTTCAAACCAGAACATTGTATCTCTTCTCGTTCCGAAGTTATTAGCGACCTTAGAACGCCATCAGACAGAGCTCACATGTAGCGTTAGGCGGAAACTGACTTTCAAAAGTGATTGTTTTTTAGGTGTGTACTTATAGATTGTGACACGACTGTTACGCTGCTTCAAACCAGAACATTGTATCTCTTCTCGTTCCGAAGTTATTAGCGACCTTAGAACGCCATCAGACAGAGCTCACATGTAGCGTTAGGCGGAAACTGACTTTCAAAAGTGATTGTTTTTTAGGTGTGTACTTATAGATTGTGACACGACTGTTACGCTGCTTCAAACCAGAACATTGTATCTCTTCTCGTTCCGAAGTTATTAGCGACCTTAGAACGCCATCAGACAGAGCTCACATGTAGCGTTAGGCGGAAACTGACTTTCAAAAGTGATTGTTTTTTAGGTGTGTACTTATAGATTGTGACACGACTGTTACGCTGCTTCAAACCAGAACATTGTATCTCTTCTCGTTCCGAAGTTATTAGCGACCTTAGAACGCCATCAGACAGAGCTCACATGTAGCGTTAGGCGGAAACTGACTTTCAAAAGTGATTGTTTTTTAGGTGTGTACTTATAGATTGTGACACGACTGTTACGCTGCTTCAAACCAGAACATTGTATCTCTTCTCGTTCCGAAGTTATTAGCGACCTTAGAACGCCATCAGACAGAGCTCACATGTAGCGTTAGGCGGAAACTGACTTTCAAAAGTGATTGTTTTTTAGGTGTGTACTTATAGATTGTGACACGACTGTTACGCTGCTTCAAACCAGAACATTGTATCTCTTCTCGTTCCGAAGTTATTAGCGACCTTAGAACGCCAGCAAGACAGAGCTCACATGTAGCGTTAGGCGGAAACTGACTTTCAAAAGTGATTGTTTTTTAGGTGTGTACTTATAGATTGTGACACGACTGTTACGCTGCTTCAAACCAGAACATTGTATCTCTTCTCGTTCCGAAGTTATTAGCGACCTTAGAACGCCATCAGACAGAGCTCACATGTAGCGTTAGGCGGAAACTGACTTTCAAAAGTGATTGTTTTTTAGGTGTGTACTTATAGATTGTGACACGACTGTTACGCTGCTTCAAACCAGAACATTGTATCTCTTCTCGTTCCGAAGTTATTAGCGACCTTAGAACGCCATCAGACAGAGCTCACATGTAGCGTTAGGCGGAAACTGACTTTCAAAAGTGATTGTTTTTTAGGTGTGTACTTATAGATTGTGACACGACTGTTACGCTGCTTCAAACCAGAACATTGTATCTCTTCTCGTTCCGAAGTTATTAGCGACCTTAGAACGCCATCAGACAGAGCTCACATGTAGCGTTAGGCGGAAACTGACTTTCAAAAGTGATTGTTTTTTAGGTGTGTACTTATAGATTGTGACACGACTGTTACGCTGCTTCAAACCAGAACATTGTATCTCTTCTCGTTCCGAAGTTATTAGCGACCTTAGAACGCCATCAGACAGAGCTCACATGTAGCGTTAGGCGGAAACTGACTTTCAAAAGTGATTGTTTTTTAGGTGTGTACTTATAGATTGTGACACGACTGTTACGCTGCTTCAAACCAGAACATTGTATCTCTTCTCGTTCCGAAGTTATTAGCGACCTTAGAACGCCATCAGACAGAGCTCACATGTAGCGTTAGTCGGAAACTGACTTTCAAAAGTGATTGTTTTTTAGGTGTGTACTTATAGATTGTGACACGACTGTTACGCTGCTTCAAACCAGAACATTGTATCTCTTCTCGTTCCGAAGTTATTAGCGACCTTAGAACGCCATCAGACAGAGCTCACATGTAGCAGGCGGAAACTGACTTTCAAAAGTGATTGTTTTTTAGGTGTGTACTTATAGATTGTGACACGACTGTTACGCTGCTTCAAACCAGAACATTGTATCTCTTCTCGTTCCGAAGTTATTAGCGACCTTAGAACGCCATCAGACAGAGCTCACATGTAGCGTTAGGCGGAAACTGACTTTCAAAAGTGATTGTTTTTTAGGTGTGTACTTATAGATTGTGACACGACTGTTACGCTGCTTCATCAAACCAGAACATTGTATCTCTTCTCGTTCCGAAGTTATTAGCGACCTTAGAACGCCATCAGACAGAGCTCACATGTAGCGTTAGGCGGAAACTGACTTTCAAAAGTGATTGTTTTTTAGGTGTGTACTTATAGATTGTGACACGACTGTTACGCTGCTTCAAACCAGAACATTGTATCTCTTCTCGTTCCGAAGTTATTAGCGACCTTAGAACGCCATCAGACAGAGCTCACATGTAGCGTTAGTCGGAAACTGACTTTCAAAAGTGATTGTTTTTTAGGTGTGTACTTATAGATTGTGACACGACTGTTACGCTGCTTCAAACCAGAACATTGTATCTCTTCTCGTTCCGAAGTTATTAGCGACCTTAGAACGCCATCAGACAGAGCTCACATGTAGCGTTAGTCGGAAACTGACTTTCAAAAGTGATTGTTTTTTAGGTGTGTACTTATAGATTGTGACACGACTGTTACGCTGCTTCAAACCAGAACATTGTATCTCTTCTCGTTCCGAAGTTATTAGCGACCTTAGAACGCCATCAGACAGAGCTCACATGTAGCGTTAGTCGGAAACTGACTTTCAAAAGTGATTGTTTTTTAGGTGTGTACTTATAGATTGTGACACGACTGTTACGCTGCTTCAAACCAGAACATTGTATCTCTTCTCGTTCCGAAGTTATTAGCGACCTTAGAACGCCATCAGACAGAGCTCACATGTAGCGTTAGTCGGAAACTGACTTTCAAAAGTGATTGTTTTTTAGGTGTGTACTTATAGATTGTGACACGACTGTTACGCTGCTTCAAACCAGAACATTGTATCTCTTCTCGTTCCGAAGTTATTAGCGACCTTAGAACGCCATCAGACAGAGCTCACATGTAGCGTTAGTCGGAAACTGACTTTCAAAAGTGATTGTTTTTTAGGTGTGTACTTATAGATTGTGACACGACTGTTACGCTGCTTCAAACCAGAACATTGTATCTCTTCTCGTTCCGAAGTTATTAGCGACCTTAGAACGCCATCAGACAGAGCTCACATGTAGCGTTAGTCGGAAACTGACTTTCAAAAGTGATTGTTTTTTAGGTGTGTACTTATAGATTGTGACACGACTGTTACGCTGCTTCAAACCAGAACATTGTATCTCTTCTCGTTCCGAAGTTATTAGCGACCTTAGAACGCCATCAGACAGAGCTCACATGTAGCGTTAGTCGGAAACTGACTTTCAAAAGTGATTGTTTTTTAGGTGTGTACTTATAGATTGTGACACGACTGTTACGCTGCTTCAAACCAGAACATTGTATCTCTTCTCGTTCCGAAGTTATTAGCGACCTTAGAACGCCATCAGACAGAGCTCACATGTAGCGTTAGGCGGAAACTGACTTTCAAAAGTGATTGTTTTTTAGGTGTGTACTTATAGATTGTGACACGACTGTTACGCTGCTTCAAACCAGAACATTGTATCTCTTCTCGTTCCGAAGTTATTAGCGACCTTAGAACGCCATCAGACAGAGCTCACATGTAGCGTTAGGCGGAAACTGACTTTCAAAAGTGATTGTTTTTTAGGTGTGTACTTATAGATTGTGACACGACTGTTACGCTGCTTCAAACCAGAACATTGTATCTCTTCTCGTTCCGAAGTTATTAGCGACCTTAGAACGCCATCAGACAGAGCTCACATGTAGCGTTAGGCGGAAACTGACTTTCAAAAGTGATTGTTTTTTAGGTGTGTACTTATAGATTGTGACACGACTGTTACGCTGCTTCAAACCAGAACATTGTATCTCTTCTCGTTCCGAAGTTATTAGCGACCTTAGAACGCCATCAGACAGAGCTCACATGTAGCGTTAGTCGGAAACTGACTTTCAAAAGTGATTGTTTTTTAGGTGTGTACTTATAGATTGTGACACGACTGTTACGCTGCTTCAAACCAGAACATTGTATCTCTTCTCGTTCCGAAGTTATTAGCGACCTTAGAACGCCATCAGACAGAGCTCACATGTAGCGTTAGTCGGAAACTGACTTTCAAAAGTGATTGTTTTTTAGGTGTGTACTTATAGATTGTGACACGACTGTTACGCTGCTTCAAACCAGAACATTGTATCTCTTCTCGTTCCGAAGTTATTAGCGACCTTAGAACGCCATCAGACAGAGCTCACATGTAGCGTTAGGCGGAAACTGACTTTCAAAAGTGATTGTTTTTTAGGTGTGTACTTATAGATTGTGACACGACTGTTACGCTGCTTCAAACCAGAACATTGTATCTCTTCTCGTTCCGAAGTTATTAGCGACCTTAGAACGCCATCAGACAGAGCTCACATGTAGCGTTAGGCGGAAACTGACTTTCAAAAGTGATTGTTTTTTAGGTGTGTACTTATAGATTGTGACACGACTGTTACGCTGCTTCAAACCAGAACATTGTATCTCTTCTCGTTCCGAAGTTATTAGCGACCTTAGAACGCCATCAGACAGAGCTCACATGTAGCGTTAGGCGGAAACTGACTTTCAAAAGTGATTGTTTTTTAGGTGTGTACTTATAGATTGTGACACGACTGTTACGCTGCTTCAAACCAGAACATTGTATCTCTTCTCGTTCCGAAGTTATTAGCGACCTTAGAACGCCATCAGACAGAGCTCACATGTAGCGTTAGGCGGAAACTGACTTTCAAAAGTGATTGTTTTTTAGGTGTGTACTTATAGATTGTGACACGACTGTTACGCTGCTTCAAACCAGAACATTGTATCTCTTCTCGTTCCGAAGTTATTAGCGACCTTAGAACGCCATCAGACAGAGCTCACATGTAGCGTTAGGCGGAAACTGACTTTCAAAAGTGATTGTTTTTTAGGTGTGTACTTATAGATTGTGACACGACTGTTACGCTGCTTCAAACCAGAACATTGTATCTCTTCTCGTTCCGAAGTTATTAGCGACCTTAGAACGCCATCAGACAGAGCTCACATGTAGCGTTAGGCGGAAACTGACTTTCAAAAGTGATTGTTTTTTAGGTGTGTACTTATAGATTGTGACACGACTGTTACGCTGCTTCAAACCAGAACATTGTATCTCTTCTCGTTCCGAAGTTATTAGCGACCTTAGAACGCCATCAGACAGAGCTCACATGTAGCGTTAGGCGGAAACTGACTTTCAAAAGTGATTGTTTTTTAGGTGTGTACTTATAGATTGTGACACGACTGTTACGCTGCTTCAAACCAGAACATTGTATCTCTTCTCGTTCCGAAGTTATTAGCGACCTTAGAACGCCATCAAGAAGAGCTCACATGTAGCGTTAGTCGGAAACTGACTTTCAAAAGTGATTGTTTTTTAGGTGTGTACTTATAGATTGTGACACGACTGTTACGCTGCTTCAAACCAGAACATTGTATCTCTTCTCGTTCCGAAGTTATTAGCGACCTTAGAACGCCATCAGACAGAGCTCACATGTAGCGTTAGTCGGAAACTGACTTTCAAAAGTGATTGTTTTTTAGGTGTGTACTTATAGATTGTGACACGACTGTTACGCTGCTTCAAACCAGAACATTGTATCTCTTCTCGTTCCGAAGTTATTAGCGACCTTAGAACGCCATCAGACAGAGCTCACATGTAGCGTTAGGCGGAAACTGACTTTCAAAAGTGATTGTTTTTTAGGTGTGTACTTATAGATTGTGACACGACTGTTACGCTGCTTCAAACCAGAACATTGTATCTCTTCTCGTTCCGAAGTTATTAGCGACCTTAGAACGCCATCAGACAGAGCTCACATGTAGCGTTAGGCGGAAACTGACTTTCAAAAGTGATTGTTTTTTAGGTGTGTACTTATAGATTGTGACACGACTGTTACGCTGCTTTAAACCAGAACATTGTACAGAACATTGTATCTCTTCTCGTTCCGAAGTTATTAGCGACCTTAGAACGCCATCAGGCAGAGCTCACATGTAGCGTTAGTCGGAAACTGACTTTCAAAAGTGATTGTTTTTTAGGTGTGTACTTATAGATTGTGACACGACTGTTACGCTGCTTCAAACCAGAACATTGTATCTCTTCTCGTTCCGAAGTTATTAGCGACCTTAGAACGCCATCAGGCAGAGCTCACATGTAGCGTTAGTCGGAAACTGACTTTCAAAAGTGATTGTTTTTTAGGTGTGTACTTATAGATTGTGACACGACTGTTACGCTGCTTCAAACCAGAACATTGTATCTCTTCTCGTTCCGAAGTTATTAGCGACCTTAGAACGCCATCAGGCAGAGCTCACATGTAGCGTTAGTCGGAAACTGACTTTCAAAAGTGATTGTTTTTTAGGTGTGTACTTATAGATTGTGACACGACTGTTACGCTGCTTCAAACCAGAACATTGTATCTCTTCTCGTTCCGAAGTTATTAGCGACCTTAGAACGCCATCAGACAGAGCTCACATGTAGCGTTAGTCGGAAACTGACTTTCAAAAGTGATTGTTTTTTAGGTGTGTACTTATAGATTGTGACACGACTGTTACGCTGCTTCAAACCAGAACATTGTATCTCTTCTCGTTCCGAAGTTATTAGCGACCTTAGAACGCCATCAGGCAGAGCTCACATGTAGCGTTAGTCGGAAACTGACTTTCAAAAGTGATTGTTTTTTAGGTGTGTACTTATAGATTGTGACACTACTGTTACGCTGCTTCAAACCAGAACATTGTATCTCTTCTCGTTCCGAAGTTATTAGCAACCTTAGAACGCCATAAGACAGAGCTCACATGTAGCGTTAGTCGGAAACTGACTATCAAAAG